>JAQPPZ010010091.1:0-23390 GCA_028583015.1 Wollemia nobilis | reverse complement strand
GTTAAAGAAAAATAAAAATGAAACCTAAAATTTAAATGCAGGTTACAGAACATTTAATACTTCATCCTGAACACAGTAAACATAAATGTTTTTGGAACAAAACCTAATTTAGATCAACCAACATTAACTCAATTCAATCTAAATTAAGTGTGATCTTCTAGGAAAAATAATTTAAATATATCAAATCATTAAAATGTGAAAACATCATCAACATGCATATTATCACTGTAATGAAATGAATACATTATAATAAAATCTTATAATACTACTCTCTCTAGAATATCCCTATTCATCCACAATGAAGCCTTCTCTACACAACCTGGGAGGAAAATTTTGGCACTATTCTTCAATCCTTCGATCCCACTTCTCCAAAAATCTTTCAACCCTTTTCCTTGACTTTTCATATTTATTTACAATTTTGAAAATTTGTTGTTTCAGTTTGTTAGGATCCTAATCCTAACTATTAATATTATTAATTCATTTATTATTATATTATTATAATATGAATAGTCATGACATTTAATTCATAACCCCAGGATAATATAAATAATAGGAGAGAGGTAGAACTCCTCATTTAGGAATAAGAATATATATTTGATCGATTAATCCAATGGAAGGGTTCTAATGCACCTTGCCAGGGCCATAACATTTGCTCCGAGTGTCCATTTTACCCCATTTTTTTTTAGAACGTGCATAATTGTATGGAGAATCTAAAAAAAGTGGCACATATGTTTGCATGCATGAAAATGCCTCTAGGAGGCCCAAAATTAGCTTTTAATGTAATTTTCAATTTTCACAACTGAAAATTTATCATAACTATTAGTGTAGAACTAGAGTGGGGTTGCTATCTTGGGGTAGTGGGTATTATTGAATAACGGGTGCATGATTCCATTTTGGATGCCATCTAGGGTTACTAAAAATAGCAAGTGAGTTGCTAAAATAGAAAGTTACTAAAAATAGTAAGGGGGTAGCGTAGGCTAGGGTTTTTCTTTTTTGGTAGTATAAGAAGTGGGAGACTCTATTGTAATAGGGATATGAATTCAGTTAATGAAAGGAAGAATTTGCATGTTTCTTTTACTAGTGTATTTTGTATGATGTCTTATCTTGCAATTTTACCCTTGGAGTCCATTATCGGTCTCCTGTAGTGAATTTACATCAATTGGTATCAAAGCGGGTGAGATCTCACTAGTGGAAAGAATATGAATAGAAGAGGGAGAGGGTGAGGGATCTATGCCCAAATGAATAAGCAGATGGAGGATCTACATGCAAAAATAGCATGGTTGATTGGTGCGATTAATCGCATGGTGGAGGCCCACACCAATGTGAACCCAGATCTAGGGTCTGATAATGAGACCATGGTTGAGGAAGGCGGATCTAAGGATGATGTGGAAGAAGAACTAGATAATTTTGAAAGCAGGCTTATTCGAGCTTTGGAAGGACTTAAAGGAAATTGATATGGAATCAAGATCGAGGTTTTTGAGTATGTTGGTGGGTTAAAACCAAAGGAGCTAATCGATTGGGTAAATAGTATGGAGAAGTATTTTGAATGGAGTAATCTGGTTGAGGAAAAGAAGGTGAAACTCGCATGCACAAATTTTAAAGGGCATGTTTTAATTTGGTGGGATCATCTATAGACGAAACAAAAGAGGAAAGGAAAGGTAAGGATCAAGGCTTGAGATAAGATGAAGAAGAAGTTGCAAGAAATGTTTGTACCTGTAAACTATTCCCAAATATTATTTCATAGATTTTAGAACCTCCAACAGAAGGACCAAAGCATCAAGGACTACATCAATGAGTTCTACAAGCTATATATTTGTGTGGAGCATAACAAGACAAAAGAGCAAAGGGTTGCAAGGTATGTAAATAGCCTATGTTATGCTATTCAAGATGAGTTAAGTATGCATCATACCCTTACTATAGAATATGTGTATCAGATGGCCTTGAGGGCCAAAGAAAAGCATAAGAGTAATTACAAAGGAAGGAAGAAGGGATCGACATCTTATCCAAATCGAGGGTGTGGTGGATCTAGCTCATCAAAGGGAGAACCCTCAAATACAGAAAAATAGGAAGAGATCGAGCAAGGTCATGGCACCTACCAAAGAGCAAGAGGAAATAGGGAAGGTCAAGGTAATGAGGGAGGTCGAAATGGGAATGGATCATGGAAGCTATATACCTATTTTAGATGTGGTGAGGAAGGTCACAGATCATTTTAGTGCACCCACGATGATGCTGAAGAGAGAAATCAAGGAGGACAGGCTAGAGTCAACCTGGTTGAGGAATATGATGAAACTGACATAGAAGTTGTTGCAGACGTAGGTGAGAATATCATGATAAAGAGAACGTTGATTGCTCCAAAGAAGGTGAAAATGCAAGCAGATGAGGGTGGTGAGTCCTGGATATGAACAAATATCTTTCACATGAGATGCACATCGAGAGGAAAGGTATGCAAAGTAATCATTGATGGTGGTAGTTGTGAGAATATGATCTCTAATGTAATGGTAGATAAAATGAATCTAAAATATGAGAAGCACCCACACCCCTATCACATTTCATGGATCAAGAAAGAAAATGAGGTGACTATTGATAAGAGATGTTTAGTAAAATTCACAATTGGGAATACTTATAAAGATGAAGTTTTGTGTGACATGATTCCTATGGATGCCTATCACATACTATTGGGGAGGCCTTGGCAGTATGATAGGAAGACCATCCATGATGGGGGTCAAAATACATACACCTTTTGGAAGGATGGTGCCAAGGTAGTATTGTTGCCTCTTCAGGAAGAAGGGCAAGGTGAGAGTTTGTTGACTACGAAGGAGTTTATCATAGAGGTACAAGAATCTGGTTGGTGCTATGCATTGACAAAAAAGAAGATAGAGGTAGAGGAGGTTCCTATACCACTGACAACATCCAAGTTGTTGAAGGAGTATGCTGATGTCATACCAAATGAGTTACCTAATGGTTTACCATCGAAGAGGGATATTCAACATCACATTGATCTAATTCTTAGGTCAGTTCTTCTAAACTAGGTAGCCTATCAGTTGAGCCCAACCCAAAATGTAGAGTTGAATAAGCAAGTGACAAAATTGATACATAAAGGATTAGTAAGGGAGAGCATGATTCCTTGTGCAACTCTTGCTTTGTTAACTCCAAAGGATGGATCATGGTAGACGTGTGTAGATAGCAGGTCCATAAATAAAATTACTATCAGGTACAGGTTCCCAATACCTAGAGTGGATGATATGATGGACGTCTTAGCAGGGGCTAGCTACTTCAGCAAGATTGATCTATGGAGTGGTTATTATCAGATCAGGATTAGAGAGGGGGATGAGTGGAAGACTACTTTCAAAACCCGAGATGGGTTGTACGAGTGGATGGTGATGCCATTTGGGTTATCAAATGCACCCAGTACCTTTATGTGGTTGATGAACCGAGTGTTGCGGGAATACATTGGTAAGTTTGTGGTTGTCTATTTTGATGATATCTTGATTTTTAGTAAAATTTAAGAAGAGCACTTGCACCATGTGAGGTTGGTGTTAGAGTTATTATGGTAAGAGAAATTGTATGCTAACTTGAAGAAGTGTAGATTTATTCAAGAAAGTCTAGTGTTTTTTGGCTTTGTAATTTCCAAGGATGGCCTAAAGATGGATGAGAAAAAGGTGAGGGCAATTCTTGAATGGCCTATTCCAAGGAATGTAACAGAGGTGAGAAGTTTCCATGGTTTGACAATTTTTTATAGGAAGTTAATTAGAAACTTTAGCAGCATTATTGCACCCATAACAGAGTGTACGAAGGGAAAAAATTTGTATGGACAAAAGCAACAACTAAGAGTTTTGAACTCTTGAAGAAGAAGATTTCAGAAGAACCCATGCTGGTATTACCTAATTTTAGCAAAATATTTGAAGTTGACTGTGATGCTTCACATGTGGGGATTGGCACTATGCTAAGCCAAGAGGGGCGGCCAGTAGTATTTTTCAATGAAAAGTTGAATGAGGTAAGGAAGAACTACTCCACTTATGATGTAGAATTTTATGCAATTGTGTAGGCATTGAGGTATTGGCAATATTATTTTTTATCCAAGGAGTTTGCACTGTATACTGACCATGAAGCCTTAAGGTATGTCAATTCTCAAAAGAAATTAAATAGTAGACATGCCAAGTGGGTTTCATTTTTGCAAGAATACTCATTTGTATTGAAGCACAAGTTCGGTAAACAGAATAAGGTTGTTGATGAATTAAGCCGAAGAGTACTATTGGTAACCACCATGGAGAATGCAATGGTAGGCTTTGAGGGAATTAAGTATTTGAATGAATTTGATGTAGATTTTGGAAGCATTGTACAACAGTACAAAAATCTAGTTGTGGGTGAGGTTGGTCAAATATTTGTTGAGTATGTTATGTAGGATGACTATCTATTTAAGGGAAAACAATTGTGCATAATTGTTGGTTCCATGCGAGAGAATATCATTCGTGAGGTGCATAGTGGTGGTTTGACAAGACATGTTGGCATAGATAAAACAATTGCTCTTATGGAGGAAAAGTACTATTGGCCATAGTTGAAGAGAGATGTAGTTATATTTGTGCTTGGATGTAGAGTGTGCTAGGTGGCTAAAGGTCATGTACAAAATACAGGGTTGTATACATCCTTACCAATTCCCCTAGGATCGTGGACCGATCTGAGCATGGATTTTGTGCTAGCGCTACCCCGTACTCAACAAGGTAAAGATTCCATTTTTGTTGTAGTAGATAGGTTTTCTAATATGGCTCATTTTCATTGCTTACCAGAAAACCAATGATGCAACCAAGATTGCAGTACTTTTTTTTATGAAGTGGTGATACTGCATGGAGTTCCAAAGACCATCACTTCAGATCAGGATGTTAAGTTCTTGAGTTATTTTTGGTGGACATTGTGGAAGAAACTAGACACAAAGCTATAGTTCAATAGTGCTTATCATCCATAGACTGATGGAAAAATCGAGGTTGTGAATCGAAGCTTGGGCAATCTTTTGAGGTGCATAGTTGGTGAGAAACCACAACAATGGGATTTAGCCCTGTCGTAAGCAGAATTTGCATATAATAGCTAAGTGAACCGCTCGATAGGTAAATTACCATTTCAAATTTTTTATGGCCAGAACCCCAAGGGTGTTCTAAATTTGGTTGAATTACCAATCCATGAGCATGTTAGTGATGATGCAAAAGCATTTGATGAACATATACAACAATTGTAGGAAGAGGTCAAAGACAAGTTGCACAATAGTAATACTAAGTAAAAAAAGGTCGGTGATGTGCACAGATGCATCCAAGTATTCCAGGTTGGGTACATGGTGATGGTTCACATTTGAAAGGAGCGATTTCTGAAGAGGACATATAATAAATTGAAAATGAAGAAAATTGGCCCTTGTAGAATTCTACAAAAAATGAATGACAATGCTTATAAGGTGGAATTGCCAGTTGACCTCAATATTTTACCATATTTCAATGTATCTTATTTGCATGAATTTCATGGTGATATTGCAGTTATTGAAGAGGCAAACACCATAGCTTGGGAGAAGCAAATATCTAAGAAGAAGAAGAAGGAATGCATTACGTAGGTCCTTGACAGGAAAGTGATCACCACACGCAATGGCAACTATAGCAAATACTTGGTATAGTGGGAAGGTTTGTCCTAGGTTGATAACACTTGGATTTCCAAGGAGGAACTGAAAAGGCTTGACATTGACAAGCTCAAGGTATTTCGTTAGCAAAACTCACAGGAGCTGAGTTCATTTTCAACCAGAGGAGAATGATGCACCTTGCTAGGGCCATAACTTTTGCTCCGAGTGTCCGTTTTACCCCGTTATTTTTTCAAAATGTGCAAAATTGCATGGAGAACCTAAGAAAAGTGGCCCATATGTTTGCACACATGAAAATGCCTCTAGGAGGCCCAAAATTAGCTTTTAATGTAATTTTCAATTTTCGCAACTAAAAGTTATCATAACTATTAGTGTAGAACTAGATTGGGTTGCTATCTTGGGGTAGTGGGTATTATTGAATAACGGGTGCATGATTCCATTTTGGATGCCATCCGAGCTTTTTTAGGGTTACTAAAAATAGCAAGTGAGTTGCTAAAAATAGAAATTTACTAAAAATAGTAAGGGGGTAGCGTAGGCTAGGGTTTTTCTTTTTGGGAGTATAGGAAGTGGGAGACTATATTGTAAGAGGGATGTGAATTCAGTTAATGAAAGGAAGCATTTGCATGTTTCTTTTACTGGTGTATTTTGTATGATGTCTTGCAATTTTACCCTTGGAATCCATTGTCGGTCTCCTACAATGAATTTACATTAGGTTCCTCTTTAGTGCAAAGGTGATTCTATTAGTTTAGATCCAATTCCATTTGTCATAGATAAACTTTCTAGGACATAGATTTCTAACATCTGGTATCAAATTATTCATCCTATAATTGAGTTATACGTTACGTTCTGCATGATTTGTGGTTTATATTGTACGAGGTGAAAATTTGAGCGTGTAGAAATAATATCACCACTAGTTACTAGACTGGCGAAGCTACAAAATCAGTGAACATCTGATGAAGATGAAAAAACACAAACAAAACCATCCAAGGAGCCAAATCACAATAGAAAAGAATTATTTTAATAATGCCAACCAAAGGGGCAAAAATTACAATGCCAGATCGTCCAATCTTGGAGCCCCAAATGAAGCCGCCCTTTTTTTTCAGATCCAAAATCCCTTTTTAAATCCTATTTCCCCCCATTTTACATGATTTTTAAGTTTCCCATCCATGCAAAAAAAAATTAAATTTAACTTTCCCGCCCATGCAAAATTTTAAATTCTACTTTCCCACCCAACTGGCGGCCGACAAACACAAAGGCAAAACACTTAGAAATTTTTTGTTTTCTTTTTGTTGATGCAAGATTTGCTCTGTTGCCACTGGATGCTCCTGCATCATACACCTAAGGTAAGTTTGAGAAGTGACCTCACTTCTTTACTTTTGGAGAAAAACCAAGGCGGTCAACCTCGGACTTGGATAGCCAAGTCGAATCTTCTACAGGCCTTCCCTTCCATTTCACCAGATATTCTTCATACTGCCTATTTCTTGTACTTCTACCGATGCGGGTATCCAAGATTTCCTCTATCTCTTCTATCACTGGAGCCAATGCCGAAACACTCCACAACTCTGCAACTGGTTCCTTAGAACTGTCACCTTCATGATACTCTACCAAATCAAAAATATTGAACACAGGTGATATGTTCAATCCACTCGACAACTCCACCTCATATGCATTTCCTGAATCTCTTTTTTGTATGATCTTGCATGGTCCAAACTTCTTTATTTTTAGCTTGTTATATGTTTTAGCAGGAAACCTCTCCTTTATCAGGTGCAATAAACCTCTCCTTTATCATCACCAACCTGGAACTCCTTAAACCTCATTTTCTTATCAGCCTTTATCTTGTACTGAGTGTTCATCTTATTGATGTGTTGTTTTACTTCTTCATGCAAATCCTTCAGATGCTCTGCAAAGTTCTTAGCTTCAACACTATTCTTGTCTCCCCTGTCAAACTTCCTCAACTCAACAACATTTCTTGGAATACTTCCATATACAATATGGAATGGTGATTTACCAACACTCCTATTGACATAATTGTTATAGGTAAATTTTGCCTATGGTAAAATCATATCCCATCCCTTGGGCTTATCTCCTACCAGGCATCTCAGTAGGTTACCCAAACTCCTGTTCACCACTTTTGTATGTCCATCAGTCTGTGGATGGTATGGAGAACTGAACTTCAAATTTGTCTTCAATTTCTTCCATAAGGTCTTCCAAAAATACCCAACGAACTTTGTGTCTCTATCGAAGACTATACTCTTTGGTAGACCGTGAAGTCGTACCACTTCCTTGAAAAACAATCTAGCAACATGAACTGCATCATTGGTTTTTTGGAAGGGAATAAAATATGACATATTTGAAAACTTGTCAACTACCATAAATATGGAGTTATTTTCCCTTTGTGTCCTTGGTAGACCAAGAACAAATTCCATGCTGATGTCCTCCTAGGGTCTCTCTGGTATAGGCAATGGTTGATATAACTCGGTGTTCTGCCTCATACCCTTGGCCATATGGTATATTATGCAACTTTGTGCAAACTTCTTCACATCTTGTAGTAACTATGGCCAATAGTAGTTCTCACTCACCAAGGTAATGGTCTTGTCTCTACCAAAATGTCCAACCAATCTTCCACTATGCTTCTCTTTGACCAGATTATCCCTCATTGAACTCCTAGGAATGCACAATTGGTTCCCCTTAAACAAAATTCCATCTTGGATCATAAAATCCAACCACTTAGTCCTATCTAGAGTAACTGGTGTTGTACAAGCTCTCCAAGCTTCAACAAAATCTAGATCTTCAGGGTACAAACTCTTAAGTTCTTCAAACCCCACAACTTCCACTCTCATTGCTATTAGCAAACTCTGCCTTCTACTTAAGGCATCTACAACTCTATTTGACTTCCCACTCCTATGCTTTAGCACAAAGGTATAGCTCTATAAAAACTCAACCCATTTTAAGTGCCTCTAATTCAATTTCCCTTTACGGTTAATATACTGTAAAGCCTGATGATCAGTATACAAAACAAACTCCTTTGGAAAAAAATAGTGTCTCCACTTCTTTAGATCCTGAACTATAGCATAAAACTCCTGATCATAGACAAAATATTTCTTCCTAGAATCATTAAGCTTTTCACTAAAGTAGGCAACAGGCTTACCTTCCTGACTCAATACAGCTCCTATGGCACTACCACTAGCATCACAATCTACCTGAAACACCTTATTAAAATCTGGAAGTGCCAACATAGGTTTCTTAGTGACCTTCTTCTTCAACAAATCAAAGCTCCTATCAGCTCCTAAGGTCCACTTAAAGTCTTTCTTATCCCCTCTCATTGTTTCAGTTAGGGGTGCACAAATACTGCTAAAATTTCTAATAAACTTTCTATAAAAACTTGCTAGACCATGAAATGATCTTACCTCAATTATGCTCCTTGGGGTAGTCCAGTCAATGATAGCCCTTACCTTCTTTGGATCCATCTTCAAACCTTCAGTTGAGATGACAAATCCCAAGTACACCAACTCCTTCTTCACAAAACTACACTTCTTCAAATTTATCATTAGATGTTCCTCCCTCAGCTTCTCCAGAACTCTTCTAATGTGCCTCAGATGTTCCTCCAAGGTCTTGCTAAAAATTAGAATGTCATCCAAATAGACAATGACAAAATTTCCCATAAACTCCTTCAATACTTCATTCATAAGCCTCATGAATGTGTTGGGTGCATTGGTTAGTCCAAATGGCATGACCAACCACTCATATAATCCCTCTTTGGTCTTGAAATTTGTCTTCCACTCATATCCTTCTCTGATGTGGATCTGATGATACCCACTCTTCAGATTAATCTTTGTAAAATACTTAGACCCACTCAAACAGTCCATTATGTCATCCATCCTTGGCAATGGAAACCTATACTTGATGGTGATCTTGTTAATAGCTCTGTAATCTATGCACATTCTCCACTCTCCATCCTTCTTTGGTGTTAGTACTGTAGGTATTGCATATGGACTTAGGATTTTCCTAATCAGTCCCTTCTCTAGTAGCTCCTGAACTTGCATTTTTAGTTCCTCATTCTCCACAGGAGTCATCCTATGGGTAGCCTTATTTGGCAAACTAGCTCGTGGTATCAAATCAATATGATGGTTAATATTTCTCATGGGTGGCAAACCCTCTGGAACATTATTAGATATAATATCTAAGAAGTCTTCCAATAGACCTGAGACTTCTACAGGGAAATATTTGCTTGGTTCTTCCCTAACTCTAGGAATTAATGCATAGCACACATGCTCATGCTTCAAATCATCTAGAAATTTCCTACCATCAACCAAACAAATTTTGGCACTATTACATACCTTTTCATCCATCTCTTTCAATGGCTTTAGTTTATGACGCACTCCTTTTTTTAGGGAGTAAGTGTTGGCATGTCCATCATGGACTGCACGATGATCAAACTACCATGGTCTTCCTAATAGCATATGGCAAGCATCCATAGGCAGGATATCACACAAGACCTCATCCTTGTATCTCCCAATATTAAACTTGACTAAGCATTGTTCATTGACCAATGCCCTATGGTCCTTCTGCAACCATGTAATTCGGTATGGATGTGGGTGTCTCCTCCTCTCTAGTTGTAACTTAGTAACCATTTCTTTAGAGACCAAGTTATCAATACTGCCATTATCTATAATAATATTATAGACCTTACCTGAACATTTGTACCTTATGCAGAACAAGGTCTTCCTTTGGTCTAGTTCCTTCTCCTCATTCAACAAGGTTCTCCTTGTGACCATAAATTCTCCTCTCTCTGCCTCCTCAAAGTGCTTTGATTCAGCTCCTTCATCTGCAATAGCAGCTCTAGCATTACCCACTGGCCTCCTATTTGGCTTCTCTTGGTGCTGTGGACACTCATATGCTCGATGTCCTTATTCTCCATAGTTGAAGCAGGTTCCACAAAACCCTCTTCCTCTATTTCCTCAACTAGATCTACCTCTTCCTCTTGGGTAGTTGTTGTTCTTACCATGGGATCTGTAAGCATTATCTTCCTTCTAGTCCTGACTGCTGCTAGCTTCTTCTTTCTTCTCACCTTATCCTCCATCTATTCTTCCACCAGTTCTTTCTCCATGACCTCTTCCTTTTTTCTTACCCTCAAACCTTCTGTTCAGCTTCTCTTCAACTTTTAGAGCAAACTGGTAAGCATCCTCAATGGTGCTCATCCTAACCAGACTCAGGTCTTCTTGAATACTGGTTCTCAACCCATGGATGTAATGGGCTACCTTCTCCTTGTTAGCCTTAGAATGGCCGGTTCGGATCAAGATCTTGTAGAACTCCTCGATGTATTCTTTGACAGACTTTCTTGACTGTCTCAAACTTTGCATCTTCTTCAGTAGATCCAACTCATAATCTACCAGAATAAACTACCTCTAGCTTTTCCACCATTCATTTCCATCTGGTGATCCTCTCTTTTCCCCTTCTATTTCTATCAAGCTATACTCCTTTCCACTAGATTCTAGAATGACCCTTTAGTTTGGTCTTAGCAAACTTGACCCGATCATGATCTTCCACCTCTTCATATTCAAAATATTCTTCCAGGTCATTGATCCAATCAATCAACTCCTCTAGGTTAAGATTTCTTGAGTATGTGGAAACCTCCATCTTTGGCCTCTTTCCAATCTGGGATATGGCTCTGTACAACCTTGCTTGGGCAGGATCTACTACCTCTTCTTCTTCCTCAAACTGGTCTTCCTCTTCTTCGGCTTCATCTTCACTCTTTTCCTCTCTTCTTGGGTCAAACCCTCTACGCAACTCTTCTTGTAATGCCTGGACTTGCCTCTGCAAAGCTCAAAAATCCTTTGCTGGCACTACGGTATTACTGGCAACACCTCGGTTCCTTCGTGGGGGCATCTTTCTTCGGCTTCTCCAAACCCAAACCATAGATCTTGGTGTAAACTGCCTCATGTTCGATGATCTTCTTACACACTCAGGAACTCCCGCTCTGATACCACTTGATGAAGATGAACAAACACGAACAAAACTATCCAAGGAGCCAAATCACAATAGAAAATAATTATTTTAATAATGCCAACCAAAGGGGTAGAAATTACAATGCCAGATCGTACAATCTTGGAGCCCCAAACGAAGCCACCTTTTTTTCAGATCCAAAATCCCTTTTTAAATCCTATTTCCCCCTTTTACATGATTTTTAAGTTTCCCGCCCAAGCAAAAAAAAATTAAATTTAACTTTCTCGCCCATGCAAAGTTTTAAATTCTACTTTCGCGCCCAAATGATGACCGACAAACACAAAGGCAAAACATATTTTTTTTTTTTTTTTTTTTTGTTGCATCACACACACCTGGTTACCAAACGTGTGGTAGGAGGACTCCATCTCCAGCAACCCTATTACGAGGGCTACGATGCAGCAAAGAGGGCATTTTACAATCACTTTCTGGTGGGCATTGCTGACAAAGTAGAGACAAAATTTCTATTGCAACACCAGCATCTTTTCTAGAACCCGGAGAATCACCTTCGGTAGCGCATGAAGTTGACAGACAGGGCAGTTCGATCGAAAAAGGTTAAAAAAATTGATTAATTGATTCATTATTCACAGGCACAAAGATGAGCGATTGTTACAGTCCAATGGAGTCACTATTTGCGAAAAAAGAAATTTTTGTTTGCATACATAAAATTGAATTAATCATCTTAAAACTACACAACAAGGGTGTCTTGTATATTTATATATTTTTTTAATAATGGAGGGGGGGGTTTCCGTTTTTCTCTCCCCGGGGGGTTTTTTTTTTTTATTATAGTGGGGGGGGGGGGATAGATTTTTTTGGTTTTTTTTTTTCCTTTTTTTTTTTTTTTTTTTTTTTTGGTGTTTTTTTTTTTTTTTTTGTGGGGGGGGTATTTATTAGGTAATTTTTTTTTAATTTTTTTTATTATACCCCAGGGAGGGTATAAAGTGGTGGGTATTTTTTGTAGCTGGTAAAATTTTTACCATAACAACATCAGCTGTTGCCCACTTCAGTGATCCACAAATGTCGTCCTCCAACATAAATTAAAACCCTAAAGTCTTTATCATTCAAATTGTGCCAAGCACCGAAGTGGATAGCACAAGAGAGACCTTACGCATTTTTGGGCGTGATAATTATCTTCAAAACAAATCCGTCAACTCAAAACATTCACATTCTGGTTCATGATTATTGTAGTTAAACTATGACGTGCACATAAGGTAAGATTATTGATCCAACAAATCAAATCAATGTTTAATCTCATCGTAAATAGCAAAAAAATATACATATCAAACGATAGAACTTTTCTCGGTGATGCTTCAAACATTTTCGATGATATTTTATAAGATTGAACTTATATTATAAAGTTTATAAAATATAATATTTAGTTTTTGACACCGACAACTAATTTAACGGTGACTTGGCATTTTTCCAACACCGAAGAAAGCAATATACAAGATTTTAATATAAAAGAATTATTCCACATTTGTTACGAATTGGGGATAGCAAGCAATTAAAAGGAAATAAGTGTAATGTGTCTATCATAACTTCGATCACACTATAGCCATGCTCCATCTCACCCCTCGTACCATCCCTGCACTGCACCTCGTTCTACGCACCCAGCACCTACTATTCGCCTTTAATGCTCCGCTCCATACGCCGCTTGCTAATTCCCTCAATAGCCATCGTTGCCCTTCAATTCACCCACCATTTCCACTCCACCCCACCACTACCTTGCCCTGATCTGCCTTGCCGTGATCTAGTTTTGCTCTGCCCCACCACCCTTTGACTGCGCAAGAACCCCTAGACACACCGCCTTTGACCACCCACCTCCAACTTCATTCTGCCTTGATTTCTAGTGTTTCATGCTCTCCTTGTCGCTCACCATCAACCCTTGCTGCTGCTTGACATCGATCCACCCCCGCTACCTATCACCGCTCCTCTTTACCACCGATCACCACACTGTGACGCCCACCTAGCCCTTGTCTAAATCATAACCGTTGACAAAAACCCATTTTTTTTTTTTTTTGGCAAACCTTCATTTTTATTTTGAAAATTTTTAAAATTATTTTTGCAAATTTTGTCAACTAATTGACAATTTTGGTGACAAAAATTATAAACATTATACAAATTTTGCAAACTTTTTGAAAAACCTGAATTTTCAACTACAAAAAAGGGGACATCTAAATTACAACCAAATTTTTTGATGATACATTTTTGCAATTATTGCCCACACAAATTTGAGGACAACAATTTTTGAAACAATCATTGATGATTTTTGCTGACGATAAATTGATGACTTCTTGACGATGATTTTTTCAACGACTTTTATTGACAACTTTTGCAAAAATTTTATCGATGATTTTTTATTGCCAAACTCTGATGATGATTTTTTAGCACAATTTATCAACGATTTTTTGCGATGATTTTTGTGACAATTTTTGGTAAATTTAGACACAAATTCCAATGACGACTACGTAAATGGCTTACACCACTCAAAAACATACCCAACTCTTACCCATTAAACGTATTCACCCCACGAAAATGAAGGCACGATGCAAAAAGGGCCTTTGTTTTCATTGCAATGAGAAATTTATTCATGATCATCAATGTATTACACCTGCACTATATATTTTAGATGCAACTATTCCTTGTAGTTCTCCCAACGATGAAAATGTGATTGAGATAGTTGTAGTGACGAATACACCTGAATATAGCACTAAATATGGGGACGATGAGGAAGGTAAGTAATATGAGGAAGCCACAAAAGATAATAAATAGGAAGAAGATGTGGAAAACAAGGACAATGAGCAAGAAATACTCCAAGTAGTTGATCACAACAATGAAGGCAATACGATTGATATGCCAGAAGTGATCGATGCATCAAGTAAGGATGAGGTAGACATTCTCGAAATAACCCATTATGGCCAAACTTACACTCTACAAGAACTACACTCAAATTCCTCCCCAATCGTGAGTTCTTGCCACATGACCAAACCTATTTGAAAACAATGTAGAAAGGTGATTACACACTCATTCTCTATTGGCTCTCCTAAGAAACAACAAAAGGATATGGAAGCATTACCACCACTTTTTATGCATCCTTCTAAAGTGTTTGAGGAACCCCAAGGGTTTCCCTCCCATCATCATCATGATTCTCCTAAGGAAGATTCTACTATTTTTCCTGGAAACCCCCCACTAACACTCTGACCTTCAAGATATCCCTACCTTCGAAAAAGTGACATTAAGATAGTACAAGAATTTGCGTAAATTCAACTTCGAAAACAAGCAACGAAGCTCCTTACTTTGAGATTTGAGGACAAAGCTCTTTTTAAGGAGGGTGGCATGTTAGGATCCTAATCCTAACTATTAATATTATTAATTCATTTATTATTATATTATTATAATATGAATCACCTTTCATTCATAACCCTAGGATACTATAAATAATATGAGAGGCATAGAACTCCTTATTCACGAATAAGAATATATATTTGATCGATTAATCCATTGGAAGGGTTCCTCTCTAGCGCAAAGATGATTCTATTAGTTTAGATCCAATTCCATTTGTCATAGATAAACCCTCTACGACATAGAGTCCTAAAACCGTTTCCCAACAGTTGCTGAACAGACTTCACAATTCGTTTACTCAGTTTTTGTTATTCTAAAATAGTTTAATAACAAAAATTCGTTCTCTCCTGCACTTACATTATGGGTGTAATTACTTTATAACATTAATAAAACTTTTGGCCTTTTGTACTTATTTTATCACCATTTTTATTTGCGCACTATGTGTAGCAATGCTTTTCTTTAATCAAATTATACTCCACTCTGCCATAGTGTCTCCTTTTAAAAACTAGGTAAAACCATAGTAGCATTTAATCACATCAAATTTTCCATTTTCTAAATGAAAATAGGATTGAAATATCTTCGATTTCTATAATCAGAGTCTTCGCATATTAATAGTTTTACAGTCAAGCTGTAAATCCTTTTTCCAACCACAAGTTTGCATAACATATATATTTGAAAAAAAAAAACCTAACCAAACTCTCTTTGATCTCTCATCTTTTTTTTCTATATTTTCAAACCCTCTTTGGAGATGACCAATCCGTGTTACACCTTATTGTCAATAAATCTCAAAATGTGCAGCCAACAAAATAAAATTTCTATCATGATAACTTGAATGGCACTAGCAGATTTGAAAATATAAACGCTGTAAAACATAAAAACCTTTCTAATAACAAAAAAGAGTGAACATCTTCTCCTAAGAATGTTCGATAATAAAATTTGATTTCCTTAATTGTCCATGCCCATTACAATACTGATTCCTGCTTCTTCAATCGTATATTAACATTGTGCACTTCAAAAAAATTGTAATGAAGGTTCCAAAAGATAACTTGTTACCTACCTTAGCCAACCATCATGGAAATTCGTAAACGCTTTGGATTTATTTCAGAGATATATATATATATATATATTAGTGCTATGAATGATGTCATTCCCATTCCAAAACTTTTCAATAATCTACCCACGTATAAAATTGTTGAATTCCTTTGCAAACCCGTAGTAATCCATCCTATAGTATTTGAAATGCAACCACTGATAACGTCTTTTCTCATCCAATGTAGTCATCAATTTACCCACTAAATACTACTCTAACTATTGCACCAATAATGGATGGTAAACCAAGTAATGAGTATTAGGCGACTTGTGAGAGATAACTTGTGATATTGTCTTGAAGAGGTGATGAGTTTCTAATCAGCACAAGAGTTTCCATTGACACAGCAGAAGATATATGGTCCATAATTGAAGGATAGCAAGCTACTAATCATCCCTTGAGTGGTCTACAATGAACTGCAGGTGTTGGCCGTTACAATGAATTTTAAAGTGATCCTTCCCCCATGTGATGTTGAACTTGCTTCAACAACAAGTCCTTCGAAGAATTTCCAACTCATGTATACTTCTGCACATATCTTCTGAGTCTATAGACATCCTTGTGAACTGCTACAAAAATAAACTTGTACACCACCAACTTGTGTATCAGAAATGATTCACCAAATAACCATCGTGTTTGTGAGTTTTTACCTGTTGCAGTTGTCATCTTCCCATAATGTCTAATATTGCCGTTGCACCAACACCGTCCACTGTGCACTTCATTTATCAACATTTTCGGTAATCTTTTTTGTTAGACCTAGTCCCCACATCTCACGTATTATCCACGGTCCTGTCCATTAAATTTTCCATGATGAAAATAAACCAATGATTATATTTCCACATAATAAGCCCTCTCAAAGTCTTTTATTTCACCATTCATAATGCAATATTTCACTTCTTAATCCCACATTCGGACGGGATGAGAAGTCAAGGACTTTATTATTACCAATGAAACAAAAGAAAACTTTCAACTAATAAAATTTTAAATGATTTAATTTGAATTTATAAAGTTTAAAAAATTTACATTTAAAATGACAACAAATAAAACTTAAAATCAAATTCAACAAAATAAACCAAACTTAAAAAAAAAAACATTAAACACTTTAAAACATAATGCCATGTTTTATTGATATAAATTAAAACAACACAACAAAATTTGACAACAAATAAAACTTAAAATCAAATTCAACAAAATAAACCAAACTTAAAAACAAACATTAAATACTTTAAAACATAATGTCATGTTTTATTGATATAAATTAAAACAACACAACAAACTTTCCACAAGACAACAAAATTTCATAAATTTCAAGTGGGTCTCAAATTTTGGAGTAAGTTGTACAATGGCAACAACACTAGTGAAGATTCAAAATCTATAGATTTAGAGATTTACCATTTTCTAGTTTCTAACACTTTGTTGTAGGAAAAAGAGATTCAAAAACGTTGTGAAGCTTCCTACAAGAGCTATGAAGGATATCTTATTAGGAATGAATCTGGTAGTTGAAGTAACAACAATAAATTGAAGATTTGGAGACTTGAAAGAAAAGGTTCCATTACAAGAGTTGCAGACCTGCAAATTGCAGAAGAGAGAAAAAGCCCAGAGGAGCCTTATTGTAGATTGAACAAACTCCAAAAAATAGTCTAAGAGAAGATTGAAGGTTGGTGATCTCCATTGAATATTGAAGACTGCAAACCAAGGAGGAGGTCCTAGAAAGAAGACCCTATTGGAGGAGGAAGAGACTCAATGAAAATTCCTGAGAAGATTGGAGATTGAATATTTCTATTAAAACTTGAAGAGAAGACCCATAAAAGGTCTCATTGAAGAAATTATAGTCTTGGTAGACAGAAGATTGAGAAGGACTAGCAAAGATCCAGTTCTAAATTCTAGAAGTAGCAAATTTTAGAGATCCAAGAGGGAGATCTCATTGTAAAACTTCCACAATTGAATATTGAAGGAAATGTCTTATTAAGAAGACTAAGAGTTGTGAGATTGAAGACCCTAGAGAAGAGGTCTCAAGGAGAAAGAAGGAGAAGGCCATTGAAGCAAATTTTAGAGAAGATAATTGAAGGAGTTCGTAGGAGAACTCATTGGATAATTTACTAGCATGGAGAAGTCCCTGTTAGTAAAGGTTCTTGGGATAGTTTTCACCATCCGATAACAAGCCCAATGGAGAAGGATTTGACAAGATTTTTTCCAATTTTTTTAGGAGAGTGAAGATCTCAAGACAATCAGAATCTTGAGAAGAAGACCACCAGATTGACCAATATTGAAGTCAAAATTCGATGAGGTTGAAGGAGAAAGGAGATAGAGAAGCCATAAAATCTAAGAGATTTGGGGATTGCCATTAAATTCTATTTTAGAGAAAGGATATTACTGGTTTTACAATAGAAAAGTGAAGCCTTCTTGAAGGAAAATCTCAGCTACAATTTGAAGGATTTTCCTACCAAATTTGTGAGATTCAAAGATAAAACTTTCGAAGGAGAAATTGAACATGAAAGGGCGGCCATTCGGGCAACATTAGTAAAGAGTGCATTCTTAAGGAAGAGAAAAGCCACCAAAGAGTGAATTCTAAAGGAAGAGAAAATCCACCAAACTATATTTTTAGGGCAGCAAGTTAGAGGGTTTCAAAGCTACAAATAGGTGAGCTAAAGAGTTATTTCAGACAAAAAGGAAGAGCTACGATTTCATCCATTACAAGGTAGCAATTAGGTGATTCAAATCACCAAGACAACCATCATCTATACAGGTCATTAAGGTAAGCAACTTTGGTGCAAAAAGGTTCATTAGTTGAACATTACTTATTTGGTTCATTATTTAGTTTCATTAAAGCAACATATCAGAATTTAAAAGTTGTAAGGAGAAGGTTGCATATTAAAGTCTTCAAGGGAGTGCAGAAGATAGTTTTATAAGGGTTATAACCTGCACAGAAAAGGAGGAGTTAGATATATTTTGAAAGAAATAAAAATATCAATATTTTGCCTTCTAATTAAAGAAAAAAATATATTATCCATAAGTGATAATTGCATAGATTATAGTACATATTTCAAGTTACTTTTAAAGAGTTCATTTACAGGAGCAATAAGGAGAAATTGCTATTGCACTATACTAGTTATTATAGGTGGATTAAGTATTCAAGTTAAAGGTGAAAATTAGTGCAAAGTTAAGTTGTATGATTAAGATTTTTGATTTATTATTGCTAAGTTAACCAAGCAAAGAAGAGAGTTCTCTAGAAATGAAGACAACATCAAATCATTGTCTACCACCAGGGAGTAGTGTAAAGAAGCCACCTCATTAAGGAAGAAAGAAAGCTTGCAAAAGGAGATTTAAATATCTCAAAATATAGGTGAAAATTTAAGGTATCCTATTCTAACTATTGCAAAGCATTTTCAATTAGATTCTTGCACCATAATATGCTTGTCCTATGTAGAAAAAGAGGACAAATCTAGAGTGTCTCAAAGACACTACAACAACTTGCAAAACACATCTACAAAGTGGCTATTTTAGCAAAGTAAAGGAGCAAATTTTAGGCTAAGGAAGAAAGCCAATGAAGGGCTCACATTAGCCAAGTTTCAAAGTGTCTAGAGACACCATATCAATCATAGAATCTAGAACCTACAACAATACTAACCTGCAATATCAAGACATCCACAAGGAGACCATTATCCATTACTTATATATGTAAAGAAGGATAACACTAAGGACAACATATTACAAGCATAGAAAAGAATATTACAAGGTGAAAACATAGGTGTATTACCCAAGCTACAGCTTGGACGATCTGCCAATTGAAAAGAAGCACCTAAAGCCACTATTGGAGTGCCATAGAACCACCATTGTAGTGCTCTTGAACCACCATAGTTGAAGCCAACCTCACAACATCACCATTCGCTTGGAAAGAAAGCGTTGAATATAAGACACAAAGGGCATATACTGGAAAGAAGTATACAAGGAATAAGAGATGTTGAATGGAGTCTTACATTCATAAAATTGGAGTTCCACTTGCAATTTAGAGCCCAAGCATCTTGTACCACTTGGTATATTCGAACAAGGCACCCATATATTCCTTAACATATGCCCAAGAAAGAAGCACTCAAAGAGAAATTAATACCTATTGTTGAGTGTTGAATAATATCATTTAGAGGTTACAAGACATAATCATTATAGCTCTTCATTCAAGGGATAAATGAGCGTTCTAAACCAATTCCCATCAAGAATGTAACTCTCAAGATGCTACTTGTCTAAAGTTTCAAGGAGCATCCAAGATATTTAAGCATCTAGTCTTGAAGGAGAACATAGGCATAACAAAAGTGCATAGTCAAGCATTAAAGAAGGGAGTCAAAGCACCATTAAGGAGGAGAAAAAGGTGCCCGAGAAGAAGTGCAAAGTCTATTGTGAAGGATGTAATACCAAAATTTATTCACAGCATTGATCAAAGTAAAGGTCTATTTATCAATAGTTGAAAATATGAGTCGAGAATCTTTTAGAAGTGAGATTACAAAAGCTATTGGTATCTCATCACCAACCCCTTTTCTCTAAGTTTTGTACACCCTTTTATCTAAGTTAAAACACCAACAATTGAATATTCAGATGCAAAGAAATAAATATTAAATGGTGAGTGTAATCAGGACTGATTAATACAAGAGCCTTCATGGTTGCCCTTTTAGTTTCTTCAAAATTATTTTGTGCATTTCCATTCCATACTAACTTAGAATCCCTTTTCAACATTGCATTTAGAGGCCAAACTATTTCTGCAAAATTAGAAATAAACTTTCTCATAAATTAATCTTGCTAAAGAAATACTTCATCTCCTTTTTACTCCTAGGAAGGGGATTGTTTTTTAATTTATTCAACCCTATCTGGGTCAATAGAAATACCCACTTCAAAAATGGCATGCCCCAACAATTTTCCTTTTGTAACTCCAAAAATATAATTTTTTGTATTCAATGAAATTCCATGCTCTCGGTACCTTTTTAGAACCTTCCTTAAGTCTTCCACATGGTTAGCATGTATCTTAGAAAATATAAGAATATCCATTAAGGACATACATAGTGAAATGTGGGTGCACATACTTCAGCCCAAACTTGATTGTTGCAAGTCCATAGGAAGTGAGTGTATTCATTAGACCTTGGAGTTTCGAAACACTAAAGTTGAAGACATCAATCTAATGCTGATATTGAAGGAGGAGAGATAAAATACAATGGTCATTTCAAGCACATAAACCACTACTTGCACCAATACAACGAACAACTAATGAGTATTCAAAGAGGAGTTAATATAGTCCAAGGCATATAAGAAATGAACGTTTATCTAATGCACAAGCATCATATGTGGAAGACTGAAGCCAATCAACACATGCATATTGCAAGTAAGGTATAGTTTTATGTAATTAATATTTACTTTAGAGAGTTATAAGATACGTAATACAAGTTTGAAAGGTATTTATTAATGTATTAAAATATCAATCTTATAGAGTAAGAAAGCAATTTTAGCAAAGCAAGTATATCCTAGAAGATATTATAAATTATTTAAACATTACAATATTTACAAATATTTAATTTAGGAGATATAAGGGTTTCTACCTTGGATAATTAAAATAATATTTTTCAAATATTAGTATTTTCTAAAATTTCAAATTAGGGATTTATAAGGAATACTACTTCAAATTTTAGTTTCTTGGAATTTAGAAAAATTAAACCATTGAAAAGTGAAGGTTAAAGGAGCAAAACCATTAATTGCTTAGAAGTTGGAAATTGCATTTTACATTAGTCTCTTACATTAATTTATGAGATATTAATCCAACTAAAAGGTCTTGAAGGAAAATAACCTTATTAAAACTTGATGGTGCATCACTATTTATCTTTAGCTTTCTACTTACTAATAAATAGGGGGGACATAAGGCAAGAAAGTGAAGTTGAACATTAGGGAGAAAAAGGGATTAAAATTAAATTAAGAAAGTTGAGTATACTATCAAGTTACGTAGTGAATTCAAACACTTGCTAAATAGAAATACTTTACAAAACTTGCTAAATTAGAAAGTTCTTAGCAAGGTTGAACACATACTCTAAACTAGGGAGACATAAGGAATACAACTTCAAAGGATCCATCAAAAGTATTCTAAAAATACTAAAGAGCCAAAATAAATCTACTGATTAATTATATACTACAATATTTGAAGATATAAAAATTTGAATTTGGTCATGTACTCAAATTCAATTTAGAGAAAAATACAAAGTCTTCAAGTGACAATAATCTATTGAAACTAAGGAGGTATAAAGATGTCAAATTCAAAGATACAATGAACAATGACATGAACAACACTATTATAAAGGAAAGGAAAAGTGCTATAAAAATTGGAATAAAAAATTTACTCATAAAGTTTGAAGGAAACCTAGACCTTACTTCAAAAGTGATTCATAGTGAAGCTTTAGAAGATAACTTTGAAATCCTGGAATATTATCTTCATGCTCAACTCACTGAAGCAATTGATAATGGAAAGAGTGATATTAAAATTCCTTTAGACATTGGTAGCATATTATATATGGCATTACTTACATTCAAATTTTACAAAGGTGAGCATGTAGAACAAAAAAGATTGATTGATTCACTTCAATAGAAAACAAAAATAGATGAATCCTTCTTAGAGAGATATTTCAATCATCATGCAGTATTGAGACTTCAAGTTATACTAACTCAAGATCTTATCATGATGCCTTAAGTGTGTATTCAGAAGCCTCTCTACACAACAAGAATAGTATTAAGAAGGATAAACACAAAGAAAAAGTACTTTTGCAAGAATCAGGTGATAACACAACCACTTATGAAAGTGCTAAAACTGGATCCAAAGACAAGAATAAAGAAGAAGAAGAATAAGAAGAACCAAATCAAGGAGGGATACATTGCAAAGTAAATTAAACATAATACAAAGGACCAAATAAAGCTAAAGAAAATTTGAAGGATGAAGATCTATATTGAAGACTAAATTCTTCAATACCCAAATAATGTAATACATGGGGGTGTTAGAGTATATTATATTATTGGGTACATGCTAATGTACCACCATGGGTACATAACTAGAGTAAGAGTTTAATTTACAGTAAAGTTTGAGTTACTTCATGCAATGTAATAAATGTACAAGTGTTAGAATGTGTAATAATTTAATTATGCATGTAGTCCACATGTACATGAGTCATAGGATAAGGTAGATGAAGAGTCATGGGTAGAGTAAAGGCCAAGGCACATATCTTCCTATAAATAGACCTTTAAGGTATAGATATGTGAGAGAGAGGAATAGAGATACAAGGTTACTATAGTGAATAGTGAGTAGGTACAATGTAGTCCTTCCATTGAAAATTT
>JAQPPZ010010090.1:0-27377 GCA_028583015.1 Wollemia nobilis | reverse complement strand
CCAATGGAGGTGGAATAATTATACTTGAATTGGTGAATAAAAGGTAAATTATGGTAACCTTGCTTTTGCTTCAACTAAATTTAGATTAAGTGGTTTAACTAAATTATTTAACCTTGCTTTTGCAAGAAGTAAACATAAGAGAAAATTTTACATGTAACAAACATATAGTTTGCTTCTACATCCAACTGTGTACCTTCATCTAGTTTCATTTCCATCTATACATGAGGGCATATCTTATCTATATATAACATAGTGTACAAAAGAGATGATAGATACAACTAAAGGTATATTAGAAGATGAACCCTCAACCTAAAATTTTTTTGGTAAATAAAATTCATCATTAATTACCGGGTTTTGCAGGTTAACCCAAAACCTATTATAATGTCCAGCCTTCTGCTGATATTGTAGATCCTAGTCATCCTTGAAAATTTATTACTAGAAATTGTGTTGAATCCCGTACAACACCTTACTAACAAAGCACACCCATACCTAAACATAACTGTAAACAATACTTACATTGACAGGAATTGAAGTTTGGAACTTTGCACTTGTGAAACCTGTTGCTTGCCCATTTCCTATTCTTTGTCAGAATTTTCCAAGGCTTAAGCCCTGTTACCTTCATTTCCAATTTGGTCTGATTTAGAGGGAAACCCCATAGTTATTACCAGCTCCATGGGAAAAAAACACCCATTCATCTTTCTCCTTAATGGGTAGTTTTTTTTTCATGACTAATAATGTTTTGCACTTCACGTGGCACACCTTGTGTCCATGTCACCAAACTACCAACATCAACACCTATGTTGGCTAATTTATCAACTGACCTGTTGGCCTCACGGTACACATGATGAGCCCTCCTGTTCTGTATTGTCGAAAAAAGGATCCTTGCTTCATGGATGACTCCCTCGATTCTCCATGGATGTTTTTTTCCATTTGTTAATAATTTGATGATGTTCATAGAATCATCTTCAATAATCAATTTACCTTGATTTACTTGGGCTACTTGCAACCCTCTCCAAACGGCTCTAGCTTATGCTTCATTATTAGTTCTGATTCCCAATGGTTCAGTAAAGGCCTTGACCAGATTTCTTGGATGATCCCTAATTATTCCTCCAGCTCCAGCTCTTCTCGGGTTCTCCTTGGCTGCACCATAAAAATTTATTTTAAACCAACCCTGGGGGGTGGCTCCCAAGAAATCCCATTTTTGGGATTGGGCAAAGGAATGAAAGGTTTGTCCTTAATATCTAAGGCCTGAGCTAATTGTTTTTCTTGGGGAAGAATTGAATGGTTCTCATCCACTAAGGTGTTAAGGTTTTCTTTCGCAAAGATAATAATCCCATTGAGGATGGTTTTTGGGTTGTGAATGGTATCCTTAAAGGCTCTATGGTTCCTTTCTAGCCAAATCTGCTAGAGAAAATGATGTCAATAGATTTTCCATATGTATTTATGTTTTAGGCTAACAAAGGGTTGAGGCCATTGATGGAACACTTCAGATATAAGATTAGGCTTAACCCATGAGATCCTAAAGGCTTGGAAAAGTTTATCCAGGATGGACTCCGCTATCAGACACTCCAAAAATAAGTGTTGGGTAGTCTCCCATCTTGCCCTGCACATGTAGCAATGGTTAGCAATAACCATACCTTTGGATAACATATTGTCCATAGTGAGGATTCTTCCTTGAATCACCAACCATGAAAAAATGATATTTTAGGAATTACGCCTTTTATCCAAACCAAACTTGGTTGAAATTGTTGACCTTCCACATTGAGAAGCAAATTATAGGTAAACTTAACTGTGAAGTCACCACTTTCAGTATCAGCCCAAACAATGTGATCTTCATCCTCTCTAAAGGGAATAATTTACTGAGTTAAAATGTTATAAAGCTCTTTAGACTCCGCTTCAAAGCCCTGTACTGTGATGTGTTTCAACTTGTTGATATTTATATCCATATGCTCTTGAATCCTAGTCAAACGAGGAATCTGGGATAACTCCTTAGCTCTCACCCACCGATCCTTCCAAAAGTCTACTGTTTGCCCATTTCCTAGAATCCATCTACGACCTTTCTTGACAAGATCCCTGATTGTGAGGATTGCCTTCCAAAAAGTATACCCTCTACTTGCTAAGTTGTCATTAAGGAAGTTCACACCTTGGAGGTATTTCCTCCTAACTATGGCAGTCCATTCATTATCGACCTTAGTCAATAATCACCACACTTGTTTTGCTAACAGAGCTATATTGAGATGAGCAACTCTCCTAAATCCTAACCCCCCATAAGCTTTAGGTTTGCAAACCTTGTTCCAACCTACTAAATGGATCCTTTTCTTATCCTCAGTCCCTGACCAGAGAATTTTTTTTTAAGCTGCTCAATTTTGTGATACACCTTGCTGGGAGCTATGAAGACTAATAGGAAGTAAACGGGTATACTTTGAAGTGAAGCCATAGTCAAAACTACTTTGCCTGCTTGAGATAACAGATGCCCTTTCCAACTTGCTAGATTTTTTTGGATCCTCTCCAGAACTATGTTCCACATTGATCCTTCAAGTTTCCCGTATGCAAAGGGGAAGACCTAAATAGGAGGTGGGAAGGGATGCAATCTAACATTCCATGATCCTTGCTATGTTTTTTTGCCTAGGAATGGGGGTATTGATGAAATAAAGTTTGCTCTTATCAAAATTCACTTTCTATCCAGCCGCTTCTTCATACATTCTGAGAATATTTTTAATCCTTCTTGCCTCAACCATAGAAGCCAAAGTTAGCAGATATGTATCATCAAAAAATTGTTGATATGTCACCAGGGTAGTTAACAATGTGGCCTTAATACCTGATATGAGTCCAGCTACCGATGTTGCCTTAATGGTTCTTCCAAATGCCTCAGCTACAATGATGAACAACATAGGACTTATGGGATCTCCTTGTCTTAGACCACATTTGCTTTGAAAAAAACCTACAGTAGACCCATTAACAAAAAATGAAAAACAAGGCTTAGAAATACACTCTCTTATTAACTTGACCCATTTCATGTTGAAGCCAAATTTTAATAAAACTGCCTCTAGGAATTCCCAAATTATCCTGTCATAAAATTTGTTAATGTCTAACTTTAAATCCATGATTGTTTTTTTTGTCTGAGCGGTTGTATGAAGAGCCTCATGAACAGTAATAACCCCATCTAAGATTGATCTTCCTTGTACAGAACTTCCTTGACTTGGATCAATGATAATCGGTAGAACTTTCTTCAAATGGTTGGCTAAAACTTTGGACAAAATTTTATAGGATATATTACATAGGCTAACTAGCCTAAAGTCATCCATAGTCTTGGGGTTGGGGCCTTTAGAGATCAAAGCAATGAAATTTGAATTGAAATCCCTTGGAATATGATTTAAACTTTGGAACTCCTTTATTGTAGCAATAACTTCTGCTCCAAAATATCCCAACAAACTTGGAAAAACCGCGGTGAAAACACATCCGACCCAGGAGCTTTGTCAGGATCCATGTTAAACAAAGCCTCCTTGATCTCTTCGTCTGAAAAAACTGCTATAAGAGACTCGTTAATCATTTCATCAATGAGTTGTGGAATGAATTCAAGGAGAGTCCTTTTCTTGGGCATTACAACCATTACTAGTGCTTATAACACCCCACTTTAAAAATTCCTAAAGAAGCTAATGGGACTATATGTAAATTACAACTCCTCTTCTCTCTATGGTTACACTTATCAATATCACTCTCTAATTGATTATTATTCATGAGAATATACAAAAACATAATCTTTTTTCCTTTAGGGGATGAAGTGTTTGGTTAAACATACTAGTAAAAATAAAAGTCCAAACTTTTTTAAAGGAAAATAAGCTTTAATCACATTTTGAGGTCATATATAATTTTTCTAAAAGATAAAATTTTAAAATATATATTTTTTAAATTATACAAAATTATATATCTATATATATATATACATATATATATACATATATACATATATATACATATATATATATATACATACATATATATATATATATATACATATATACATATATATATATATATATATATATATATATATATATATATATATATATATATATATATATATATATATATATATATATATATATATATATATATATATATATATATATATATATATATATATATATATATATATATATATATATATATATATATATATATAAATTGTGCACCTAATTTAAATATTTTTTTTGAGATATTTATTCTTTATTTATGAAGAAACATTTTAAAAGAAAAACTATTTGACTAAAAATGTTATTGAAAATTTTGAATTTTTTTGAAATCAAATAAAAAATGCCACATACAACATGTTATGTATTTTTTTATTATTATATTTGGAAGAGGATTTTGAAAGGGGCAACATAACCTTTACATTAAAAAAAAAAAAATACACATAAAGCTATCCCACCTAGAGATAGCCCTCAATATCCCATAACAACCTAGAACATAAAAAAATCCAATATTACAAAAAGGACATAGATAGACAAAGGCCCAAACCCAGCCAACTACAATCAAAATATTTAGTCCCAGAACAAAACAGACAACACATCCGTACCACTCAACTAACTATTAAACTGAATCCTTCACTTTAATCTTCCAAGAATATTTCAATAAAACCAGAAACAATGAATTTTGTAGACATGGAATTAAGAATTGGTATCATCTAGAGTAGATTGAATAAGCTCCTAGTGAAATTTTTATATCCAAATCATCAGCTCATTTTTTGTAGATAGATTTTTGAGTAAGTCTACCACCTTATTCCCTTCTCTAAACACATGTTTTATTTTCTAGGAATCTTGTTTGTTCAATTTTATGGTCATTGCTTGCACCATATTTTCAATGGCCCAATTAGGAGCCTATTTTCCCAATAGAACATTGATGATGTTGAGAGAATCACCCTCAATTTTGAACTTACTACCTTGAAAATAATGGAACCACCAAGAACCCTAAAATGCATCTTGAGCTTCAACAAAGTGGTTCATCTCATGACCTAAGTTTTTAGCAAACACCAAAACGATATCCCCTTGATAATTTTTTAAAACACTACATGCATCAATAGTATAAGGGTTTCCTTTAATGGCCCCATTGAAATTATACTTTAACCAACCCTCTTGAGGTGTTTCCCACTAAATCAAGGTCCAGGAGCATGGACCATGAGGCAAAGACCCAAAAACAACCAATAGAGAGAGAAGACTCATGAAGGGGCCAAGACACTTTGGAAAAGGGATGACAAGAGAGGTTTTCTTTCAAAGCATAGAGAATCCTAGAGCACACTAAGGGAGGATCTTTAGATAGGTTTTTGAAGGTCCTACAATTGCATTCCTTCTAAATTACCTAGATAATATGAAGAAGGGATAAAGATAAAAAAATTGAAAAAAAATAACAAAATAATATGACCATTGCTTGAAAAAATCTGTTATGGTGTTAGAAAAAACCCAAGACATCCCTAAATTTTGAAGGAAAAACTAGAACATTTAGCAAAAAAATGAGCAATCCAGAAAAAGATGTTAGGAAGTCTCTTCAACCAAACCACACAAATAATATTTGTTAGAAAAAAAAATACCTCTTTTCCTGAGATTTTCAATAGTTAGAATCCTATTTTGAATAGATATCCAAAGAGAAAAATTGACCTTTGGGATCAAAAATTTACACCAAACACTTCTATTAGGGCACCAAATAATCCCATAAAAATCATTCAGTTTATAGGCTGATTTTATAAACAAATGCACATTCTTATTTGGAGACCATATTAAGGAGTCTTTGTAGTATTTATCAAGAATGACCATAAGCCTCATCTTGCTTTGGAGATATTGCAAGCTATTAGACATTTGTCTACTAATTCCTAGAATGGGTAGTTGTTTCTAATGTTTTGAGTTCCCATCATCTTCAATGAAATCCACCACCATAGGACCAGAAACTAGGTCCACAAGGGGTTTGAAATTGTTAAAATCATAAATACTATATAGGGTGAAATCATATAGCCAAGCATATTCCAAAAAGTTGATTTTTGACTATTATCCAATTTCTATCTCAATCCTATTAATAGTAAATCTTCGATAGAGATTAAAATCCTTCAAAAGCTCGAGATCAAAGGCAAAGCTTGAAGGCAAATAAGCTTCTCTATGGAACAAAGATACTCTCTTGAGATATTTGGCATGGATAATACTTATTCAGTTAAATTCTATGGAGCTAACTAATATCCATCCCTGTTTGGCTAGGAGGGCAATATTAATATCCATTAGTCTCTTCAGCCCGAGTCCACATTTCTTTTTGCTTGTGTAAATCTAGTTCGAGGATACCAAATGAAATATTTTTCTTTCTTTAGCCCTAGACTATAAAAATTTCTTTTGAATCTATTCTAATTTGTGGGAAATTTTGACAAATAATTTAAAAGCTAGCATAAAATAGACTAGTATACTTTGAAGGTAAGCCATCACTAGGGTAGCTCTACCAGCTTGAGTTTAAAAACCCCTTTCTAGCCAGCTAGATTTTTTTTGTATTCTTTCCACAATTGGAACTAGAATTCCTCCTTAGCTCAGTAAAAAAAGAGGTATTCCTAGGTACAAGGTTGGAAAAACAATAATATGAAACCCAAGAATATTAGCTATGGTCCTTTGCCATATCAAAGGAGTATTTAAAAAGTAGATGTTGCTTTTCCCAAGGTGATATTTATGCCCCATAATGACTTCATCAAGATTCAGATATGTTTAAGGATATGCCATTTTATTTCAAAGGATATTCAAAATTATCAACCATAATTATTCTCATATATTGTAATCAAATTAATTAATATAAAAGGGAAGTCTAGCACCGATAAAGCTATGGTGGTGACCCTCATTTTCATAAAAGGGGTAGTGTAGTGCTTTAAATTCTAAGAAATTGTATTCAAAAGTGGGAAATGCAAATAAGTCCCCACTCTCAGTTGAGGTGGCTAAATTGGAATATAGTCGTCCAACAACAAAATTTAAGATTTTTAGAGGGGGAAAGTCTCATAAGATCTTGATGAGGTAACTGACTCAGAATATAGCCATCCAAAAAAGAAAAACCAATAAGGAAAGGAGGATTCTTCCTCATGGGGACTTGATTCCCTTGTCCATTCATCCTTCCTTAGTGATATTGATGTGAAGAAGCAATCTCTTTTGGGTGCTCTCTAGGTGGTGATCTCTTATATTTATGACATTCACGAAATATCTCAGCAACAAAGGTATGGTTTGATCTCCAAGTGACTCAGGGTTTAGTTTTCCTTCTTTTTTTTTGGCTATGTTTGCGAGCTTCGATCTTGTTTTTAGATATTTTTCTAGTATCTTCCTTGTAGGATCTGATCCATTTGATGGAATGCTTATTTTTTTGGGATTATCTTGTAATTTTGTATTTTAAGTCTGTCTTGGTTGTGCCACTTCTTTTTAAGTATCTATTTTTTAGTTTTGTTGTTCTTGCCCGAGTTTTGGGGTGTGACCCTAATATATGGTAGTCTCGTTTTGTAAAAAATGGTTGAGATCCCTTTCAAAATACCTTATTTTGTCAAATCAAAATAATAATAATAATAATTAATATAAAAGTTAGTCATTAGAATAATCTAGAATAAAAATCATCAAAAGGATGTTTAGCTAAGTAAAAAATGAACCCACCTTAAAATATATGTATTTACATGAAAAAAATTCAACTTGTTAGTTAATATCTTATTCAATTTTGAAAATTAAGTGTTTTTAAAAGTTGGTCAAAGTGATATAAACCTCTTTTAATGACATAGAATGTTCCAAAGTAGGACTTATATTCTCTCACTAATTATAATATATACATGAATTTTAATTACATAATATAATTAGCTCCTAAAATGCTACTATTTATTATCCTTCCTTTCCTTTGGATATTAATCATTTTTTCTCCAATAGCCATTTTTTGTATTGATACTAATAGAAAATAAAGAGTTCCATGATATGCTTAGTATGGATGTGTAGCTTTAAAAATAAATCATCATTATTTCATATAAATAACCCCATTTTTGTGTAAGAAACATTATTATAAAACATGATGTAGGTGGTTAAGATATTGTTATTAATTGACATTACAAAGTAAAAATAGATTTTATAAAATATTTTATGTTTTCAAGAAGGGTTTCTACGGTGATTTGGTGGTGGTTCTAACCACATTGGTACTGAGTAGCCACAACTTTGGTGATATTGTCTCTATTAAATGTCCTCTAGGTACACAGTGGTTTCAACCCCTATCAAATCTGCTGAACTCAATAATGGCTTAATGCAAGGAGCCGAGGAAATTCATCCCGAAGGTGTTTCATGAGGTAACACTTTTGTCCCTGATGTTGTCATTCCATTAGAGGATTTCAACAAGTCTTGTAGATGGTTAGAGAGCATACTCTTATTGGTTATTTTTGACATATTCCCATTGAATTGATAATTTTCTATTGGACTCAAAATTATTAAAATAAGTATGGTATTGAGGTCGAAGGAATCTAGAATTTGACAAAAGGGTTTTTCCTAACATTTAAAAATCCATTATTCGAATCAATTAATCAAGAAAGTAATTAAAAACCTAAAACTAATTTAATTCAAATATTCAAATATATATTTTTTATTTTTTAATAAACTTCATTATAAAAAATAAGTAATTTGGTAAATATAGCAGGCAAGATATGACTTCAGCCATCAACCTCAAATTTTAGAAGAGTTAAGTTATTGTATCTCCTTTTCAAACTCAATTTTTTTTTATTGAAAAAATACTTCATTTTAATGAATAATAAGATAATACATCATCATAGAAAAACTACAGTAGCTTGCGAATGAGCAGTAAACAATCAGATCTATCACTTTTATCAATTCTAATACAATCCTAAATAATATCGGACCTAAACACCTTAAGTTGACTAGAACCAACCTCATCAACTTTGCTAATAGTAACAAAAACCGACATCTCCTCATTTTTAAAACTCATACTACATCTATATTTCCAAATATTAGATAAGATAAAGATTCTGATAATGTGCCAAAATATCCTTTTGTGGCTCGTATAGTTAATGAAGTCTCCAAAAAACACTGCCTTCCACCTTAGCTACCCCTGAACAACATTGTCATACAACCATAATGTCTTTCTCCATACATTTATCATTCTCGAACATTCCCAAAAAATATTCTTACTTATTTCATTTTTTCCATAGCTAGAACAAGCATCCGATGCAAGCATCCATTTGGCTAGATGATCCTTACTATGAAGACCCTGCATAATAACTAACCGGACAAACACCTTCAACTACATAGAAACCCGAAACATCCACACCCCAGTGAGACGCTTCTTCCATTTTTTGCAAGAACAACTCAAACCCCATTTGATGTTCATAATGTCACAAAATAGGATTCCAGGAACCATCAACTGATAAATATTAGAGGCTTTAAAACACCAAATTGGTTTTCCATATTTCCACCTCAAATCCTTCCAGATAGGACCTACAAGACCATTGGAAATCTTGTACAGTTGCTCCATTGGAAGAAAACTTTGCATTTGTTGCACTGCATACCTATCGGAGGACTTTAGTTTAAATTTAACAACCAACTATTGCCATGGAGTCCAAATACCAGTGTTTCCATCCCAAATATCCACCCACTTAAAAATTCCCTTCTTACCAAGTCTCTTGCACTACAAGGTAGGCATATCTGCTGCATACATCCCATTTTTTTCAAAGGAAAATTGCTTTGGAGCAAAGATTCCAAACCTATCTATCATCCAAAAAGTCCCATTTAACCAAGTCGACTACATATTTCAAAGCCTCTCATATTATTTTAATTAGGATACAACCTTTAATTTTAAATTTACTGGGGTGACCAACAATATATTTGAAAATAAAATTTCCCTTGACTCCATTAATATTCACACAGTTCTTAATCTGGTGACACATCAACCTTTGCAAGAAAAAATCACCCTCCAAACACCTAATGACCCACTTAGAAGAAATAAATTTACCTTGAACCTGGATGTTGAGCAACCCAAGGCCATCCTCATTCTTAGGAATAGTATAATACTTCCATGCAACTAGAGGAACTTGCCTAACACCATCCATATTTGCCCATAAAAAATTCTTGATATAAGTCTCTATTCTTATATATTGAATAGGGTTTTGAAGCCAATAGGAGGAATAGTACGTGTGGCACATCTAAAGAATATTAATTACCACAGTAAGTTTCCCTAGAAAGGATATCATCTTACTTTTCCAAATTTGAATTTTTTTCTCAAATCTGCTCATACACCAATCCCACATAGATTTAAGGGAAACTCTTCTGCCAAATGGGATGCCCAAATATCTAACAATCTCTCCATCCCCAAATTTTTGCCAACCTGTATGAATTTCTTCAAGCAAGGACTCAGCTTCTACCAACCAGTATTTAGATTTAGTCTCACTAACCATAGCACTAGAAGCAAGACAAAATTGACTAAGACAATCCTGTAGGCCAACAATCGAGTCCTTATCTATCTAAACAATAAATAATGAATCATTTGCAAAGTGGTTGTTCATAAGATGACCACTAGGAATATCAATTCCTCTAATTTGACTGGACAGCCTCCTTTGTTCCAACAAATAACCCAAAGCATTGGTGGAAAGAACAAAAAGAAGAGGAACCAATGGGCAACCTTATTTGATAGATCTGAACAGCTGAATGTCTTTTAATATTTTGCCATTAACCACCACTCTAGCCGAGGGTAAGGAGAAAAACATTTGTATTTTATGAATTGATGTCTTATTAAATCCAAGTCATTGCAACATATTAAAAATAAAGGTCCAACCCGTTCTGTCATAAGCTTTATCAAAATAAAATTTTAATAACAAAGCCTATTGATTCGACTCCTCTATCCAATCCATAGATTCCCAAATTGAAAGCACCATATCTAGAATGAATCTTACTTTAACAAACCTAGTATGTTCTTCTCAAAAAATTCTAGTAGCAATATCTCACAACCGAAGGGCTAAATCTTTAGCCACTATCTTATAAGAGACATTTAAAAGGGTAATCAGCCTCCAACCCCCAATTTTGTCTTTATTGCTCCCTTTAGTAATTAACATGATCACCCCTTGATTCGTCCAAGAAGAAAATCTAGCTCCATCAAACACTTCCTAAACCATTCTTACATAATCATCTCCAATACAGTGCCACATATACTTATAAAATTTAGCTAAGAGGCCATAAGGCCCATAAGACTTACCATTTTTCATCCTCGATAAAGCATAAATAAGATCTTCCTTAAAAAAATTAGCTACCATCCTATCATTTTCAAAACTAACAATATTTTTTGGCACACAATTCTTTGAACAGATCTCTAGCCTGCTAGACCGGTAGAGAGTTCTCATAGACAACAAAAATTTTCTTTAAATAATTTTCAAACAAATTCCTTATTTCAGTCTTATCCTCAGTATGAGTGGAATCCTCCTTTTGTAGAGTTAGAATATTTTTTGTAGCATTTTTCCTGTGAATGTAATTAAAGAAAATTACATATGTGCATCCCCTTCTTTCAACCAGTGAAGCCTGCTCATAATATGAGCCCCCTTGCCAATGTAATCTTATAATTTTTTGGTTTCTCCTTTCTAGAGAGCAACCTTCTCCTTAATAGAAGAGTTGAGGGGGTCAATATCAAGCTTCTTTCTATCTGCTTCCAAATTCTGTCAAAGAGATTAAATTTTTCTTTGTCACCCTTTATCCAACAATCTTCTCCATCCTCTTAAAAACTTGACCACCCTTCGAACAACAACATCCCACCAAGAAATCCACCCTTGCCCAGAAGGTCTCGGCTCCAAATTGAAAACACACCTAATCAACTCCCTACAGTCAATGAAATTCAAGTGTGAGACATTCAGTTTATATGATAAATTCCTTTTCTCTATAAGCATTGCTCCAATATGCATACAAGTATGGATGGACACATGATCAGAAGCCATGACTCGAAGATCCACATCCACAGATCTCTTCCCTCTGCCTTCACAAGTGAAAATAGGATCAACGTAGAACCTGTCAATCCTCACAAACACCCTATCCATGCTAGCCCTCCTATTATACCAAGTAAACCACCTGCCAGAGTCATAATGTTTTTATTTGAAATTAACATCAAAAACTTGTAGAGTCACTTTCATTTTGGCCCAAGAATATTTTTTAGCTCCAAAAAAATAACCCAAACCACCTTCTCTATATTTATCCCATTCCACCATGTTAAAATCCCCACTAGCGAACCAACATGCCTCTAGAAGATTACGTTGCATCCAATCCCACAAGAGGACCCTATCACAAGCAATATTAGGCCCATAAATAGAACACACACCAATCACCTACCCAACTACAACAAAAGTAGCCCAAAAAATACGACCTTTTGGATCTTCACCCCTATTAAGCAAAAGTGAAGAAAGCCACTTTCTAACTATAAGAAAAACTCCTTTGGACCCCTGACGGTGGGATGAGGTCCACCAAATGCTCTTCCAAGAACTATTCAAGCAACTGTGCAACTCAAAACCATCAACTTTAATTTCCTAAAGACATACAACATCAACAAAAATAGACTTTAAAAAACTACTGATCATCCTTTTATGATTGGGGATAGTCATCCCTCTCACATTCCAAGATGTAATGTTGAACTTCATTAATAACTATTGACCTAAAACTGATTCTTGTCAATACTAATATCTCCATTCCTTCTCTACAAAGGAGAAACCTGCAAATAGCCTCCCAGATCAACAATAACCTTTTTACCTTCATCTTCAATCTCAGACATTTATGAGCAACTTTATTGAGTGTGATTTACACCATCCCCTAAAATTGAACCTTTTTGGGTTTTCCTAGGCTTAGAAGGGGAGGCACGAACATCCTTTATCTTCTGAACCACCTTTCATTCTTGCTGCATAATGGAAGAATTGGTAGGTTGATCTCGTGCTTGAGATCCTTCATCCACCTCCATTTCCTCTTTACCCTCTTGCTCTAAAATTGTCTCTTTCTCTTTTTTCTTATTATCTTTTCCAATCTCCTTAGCTTTCTAAAAGACTTTAAAATGAAAATCCCTTACCATATGATCTAAATATTGACATCCAAAACAAGCATTAGGGAGGTTTAGATACCTTACCTCTTGTTGTACCAAACCCTTAGGTGTGATAATCTTAAGATGCTGAGGGAGCTTCCTATTCAAATCCACCTCCACACACACCCGTGGACTAAATCTGAGAGATTTATTCCCTATTGGATCCAGCAGAACTTTCCCAAAGTGCTACGCCATATAACTTGGCATGCAACTAAGTTCCAACTTCATGGCAAAAAATTTGATCCACAGGGGGTAATGAGTTTGAGAACCATCCCTGGGATCAAAATTTGGACACCAAGTTTGCACAAAGGCCATGGAGCCAACAATGTTCCAAGTTCTAAATTGCAGCACATGTCTCATGACATCTACTCGTTCAAACAAAACCAACACATACCTCCCTCCCAAGCCCCAAAATGATTTGACATGCAACCCCTTGGACTCCTAGTCCAACCAGATTCAATTTTGGAAGTTTTCCTCTAATGGAACCTTACGCAAGAAGAATAAAATAATCCTGTTAGCTTCCAATTCCTTTCTTGTTTTTTTGTATTCTTTAAACTCCGTAGCACAAAATATGAACTCATCCTCCACATCTGCAAAAATTGAATCTTTACGATCCAGTTTTAAATCCAGATCTTCATCCGGATCTCCAAAAAATGGAATATTATCCCCACCCAAGTTATAAACTTTGGAATCCATACCCTTCATCAATAAATCACCTCCCATGTCCTTATTTAAGGTGGTCGCAAAGGTTTTAGACTCAACAGCTCCATGCAGAACCTCAATCGATTCATTATTAATCAAGGGTTTTGTTGGGGATGTCTAAAACAAATTCGGCTTGTCCGATGAAGGCAATTTCTCATGCTTTCCGTAGGTGACTTCGTATCCAGACTTCATGTCTTATTCCTCTTCCCTGGCGAAGTGTTCCCAGCTCTAGGAGTTGCGTCAGTTATGGCAATCACGGTCTACACTTCCTATAAACCCTCATTCATTGTGGAGTCTCCCCACTACAATAGCAATAATTTTTTATTCAACTCTCCATTGCCTTTAATAACAGGCAAAATCTTCTCCTTTGAAGCATTAACTTTACCCGCAATTGCATCTGCATTTTTTTTATCGAAATAACTAAATCTCATAACCATAATTCCCATCTCCTTAGACTTTCCTTCACGCTGAAATTGAAGCAGACTCACGTTGCCCTCTCGATCAAGGAAAATATGCCCATCTACGCGATCATCCCCTGCGATCATCCCCTTGTGTCCTCTGCTGACAAAGACCAATGCCCTTCCTCGCCCTCGAGCTCCACGTCCTTTCAACATTCTTCCTTCATCCAAACCCTCCTTCTCCCCAATACCTTTACTTGGAGGCAAAGAAAGACAATTCAATCGGACCCACAAAAATTTGACGACTTCTTCTCACAAAATTTCAACAGTTCACATTATCCTTAAATCTAAAAATTTAAATGTTGAAATAGTCAAGGACTTTTCACTTCAACAATAGTACGTAAATTCTAGACAAATACAAAATTCAAATATCTTACAAACAGGTCTTAAATTCTAGACAAATGCAAAATTCAGATATCTTAGAAATAGGTCTTCGAAGCTACCTACCACCCTTAAAAGAAATATAACGGACAACGAATTCTAGACAAATGTAAAATTCAGATATCTTAGAAATAGGTCTTCGAAGCTACCTACCACCCTTAAAAGAAATATAACGGACAACGAATCCTACCATAAACGATAACACAAGCATTTACGCATTTTCTAATTGAAAATTTTATTTGCCTTCAATAATGAACTTAATCCACTCAAAAAAATGGTCTTTTATAACTAACTTGCGAACTAGTTATATAGGCATTTTTTGAAACAAAAATGCAACAAGCATATTATCGGCCCAAAAAAAAAACAAAAACAAAAATGCAAGAAGCATGTTCGTGGCGCACAATTTGTTCCCGCGGGCAATGTTCCACCGATTTCTTGGCGGAAATTGGAGAAAACGCTGGTGCAAGCAGGTTGGCGCTGTTTCTACAATGTTACTACAATGTGCATGGGCGACATATTCGTTTCTACTATATTTTAAACTAAAAAATATTAATAATATTCAAAATGTTTAGGTCGTACAAAAAAACCATAAAATATTAATATAAAATATTAATAATATTCAAAATGTTTAGGTCTTACAAGAAGCCATGCTTCATGTAGATAGAACATAACTTGCAAATCTTTAGTTTTGAAAATAAGAAGCTTCACTCTAGTTTTAAATTGCATTTGTTAAATTCTTTAATTTATATTAATTATAAATATAAAAAAATATATATTTAATAAAAGTAATTTATTTTTTAAAATTTAAATATAATTTTTAATTTATGAAATTTAGTTAATTAAATATAAAAATAAATTTAAAGTTATATATATATATATATATATATATATATATATATATATATATATATATTAATGAAAGCACCTTGTATTAATTGGAAATAATCACTTTCATACAAAAATGTTGGGTGGAATTAACACATCCTGTGACACACACCCAAAAAAATTACTGGACAAATATATTCAAAGACAATATACAAAACTATAAATTATGGTTTCAACATCTGAGGTGGTTACAATAGTTTGTCACACGTGATCATCACTTTTTCATTGATTAATTTTGCGTGCCATTGGGCCCTTTGTTGACCGTAAGCGTATTAAATAATTCGAAAGGACAAATTTCAATTTTATTTAAATATATTATTATTATTTTTAATTTTATAATGAAAAAGTGAATAATTTGATATCAAAATTTATTTAATAGAATAATAATTTAGAAGATTATTAAATAAGGGTTTTATTTTTATTAAGTATAATTAGTTTTTATTTGGTTGTTTTATGATTAAGTATAATCATGTTTTATGATTTTTTTTTTTTGAAAATTAAATAAGAAGTTATAGTAAAACATTGATGAATATATCAATAGTAAAAGTGATTAAAATCTTATATATATATATATATATATATATATATATATATATATATATATATATATATATATTAAAAATTAGCTTAAAGGTATCAAATTTTTCATCTACATTTCTTTAACAAAGATATATGATATGAAAAATAAACATATAAATTCACTCAATTTAAAATTATTTATAAAATTAATATAAACTAGAATAAAAGAGCAATATAATTTTTATATAGAAATATTACACATTAAATAAAATTAATAGTATCAACTAATATGTGTAATTATTTGTATATTTACATGATTTGAAAAAATCTTAACATCTATATGTTGGGAATATTTATTTTATAATATATCTTAAAACTATACTTTATGGAATTGCTTTGTAAGAGGATTAAACAAATCATGTTCAATGAAAATGCATTGTATTTGATTTTACATATGGGTCAAAACATTTTGTGTATATACAATTCTTATTTTTATAGGTCAAAACATTTTGTGTATATACAATTCTTATTTTTATACCCTCTTGTGTGAAATAGGTCACAAATTTTTTTAAAGTTTCAATTTTGTGGATATAAAATGATAAATAAATAAATAATTTTTTAAAAAGTGTTGAATTTTTATATTTTCTAGATACAACTAAAAACATATTTTAATTTCCATTCCATTGCTTTGGTTTGCCAATGTAGGTAACTAAGTATGGTATAACATAATTTTATTTACATGTTTACTTTGTTTTAGATTAGTTGAAAGAAGGGGTTTTGAAAGGATCCCAAACCTTATTAAAAAAGGAATAGCTAACAACCTATTAGGGAGAGGTATGTTAGAAAGCTAAATAGAGACCAAAATCTAGAACCCATATAGGAAAACTAGCACAACCACAACTAGAGTGGACACAAAGGGAATATATGACTTTCAACTAGCCCGTATAACCCATATAGATCAATCCATGTAGGGTCACCCATTCATAGATAACAACCAAAACATAGAAATACCCATCGAAACATAGGCCCCTAACCATTACTATCTACTGATATCTAGGTTGTCCTTGATGGGGTCCTCCAAAAGATAACCCACATATCCCTAGCTCAATAGAGATACCTCTAGTCTATGAATCATTGATACTTGGCAAAAAAAATATCTCTTCAAATAGTTAGACCATCTTGGTTCAATCCCAATTTTACTATAAAATTAACCAATTTATTACCTTCTCTATACACGTGTTTGGTAACCACATCCTCAAAATATTGAAGGATTCATTTGACCTCAAAAGTCATATTAGCAATAAAAGGGCTAGGATTTTAAGAACCTTTTACTAGATTGATAATATTAAGGGAATCACCCTTAATGATGACCTTAACTTGATCGAAGCCACTCAATAAAAAATTCTAGGATAGACACTTGAGTTTCCACTCCTCCATGTGTCAGGAGAACTCTTAGTGGTGTCTTCATCAAGTCTGATGAGTTGTTGTAATCCAAAAATTCTCAATGATAACCTTTGTTATTTATATAGAGTTGATCCTTGGAATAAATCAATCAGTTCTCTCTTCTCTTCATCTCTTGTGTAATGCTTTGCACATCTATTATTGTGAAATTCTAACATGGTACCAGAGTAGGATATATTTTTCTAGCTTTATCTCTTTAAGGTTCTAGGATTTGGTTCATTTAATTTGGATAATTTTTTGGTTATATTCTTGGAATTATTTCAGTAGTCATTTCTCTTTTATCTATAATTTTTTTTTCAGTAAAATCTTTATTGTTGAATATATTTTATATACACTTGTTCTAATTCGTCTTTGAGGGATTTCAAGATATTAAAAATCTCTTTCTTTGCTTCAAAATAGGTTTACACTATTCTATGGGCTATTTTAGCCCATTTTAAAAGGAGGGTTCTTATTATTTTATTTTTCTCCCTCTCTTCGATTTATTCTTTTAGCATCATTTTTTAAATATTGGAAATCCTTTTACTTATCATAAACGTAATAGTTCTTTTATTATGTAAAAGTTCCTTTTAAAATATTTGTATTGCATAATAAACAACACCTATTTCATCTTAAACAATGGTGTCTTGCCTCTATTATCATGGAATATTTTCATCTTCAAAGATTTGGGTAATCCTTGCTTGGCGCTCGTGGCTTAATTTCATGGATAATTTTTTTACCATTAACTCTTCTAGCACTTGCATTTTATAGAGATCTTCCCTCAAGTTGTCCCTTGGCACTCAACACTTCTAGCACTCATGACATCTTTGACAATTTCTTCTACCTGGCACGTTGGCGCTTAGACGATCCTAATCGAATCTCTAAATATGGAATTCTCTTCTCCGACGCTCTTTCAACCCAATTCTTATAAATAAATTTCCCTATTTATTTTTTCAAAGTAAAATCTGCCTTTCAAGTTCGGTTATTTTACAACTAGAACTATTATAGATTTTTTTTTTAAATATATAAAAAGTTTTTTGTAAAATCGCTTTTCTCATAACGTGGTATTGTAGGAACTTTCTCTGATTATTTTTTATAGTGTTCTCTTGCAATAGCATTCTCTAGTTATTTAACGTGGTCTTGCAAAAATTTTCACTATTTTTTCTCATAACATGGTATTGCAAGAGCATTCACTAGTTTTTTCTTTATAACATGGTCTTATAGGAGCGTTCACTTTTTTTTTTATAACATGATCTTGCATAATCATCTCTTCCTTTTATGTATTTACAATATCAAGAAACGAAAGCTCAAGTTCACCTCCGCTCAGTGTCTGTGTTTCATCTGCCCTCAATGATATCTTCTCAGCATAGAGGGTCTCTGCACCTCCTATAAACTAAAAAGCTTCTCTCATTTTGGTTGCATATAGTCGAGTTCTCGAAACCTCCATTTTGCATCCGACAACTTCTCTTCTTCTTTTCATTGAAAGGCACTTCTTACATTTCAAAATTATATTTTTTTACAAGCCTTTGAAAGGAATTTCTATGTAGTATTTTGAAATTCGTTCTCTTCTCTAGCGGCTTGTGTATAATTTCTCTATTTTCTTTAGATTTTATTTTTAATTAGATTATTTTTATTTCCTTCATTTTGAAGGACATCATTGATCTCCAAGCCTTTCGTGAGATAAAATTTTAACATTTTTCTAATAATAGTTTTTTTTGGGGGGTAAGTGCATATTTTTACACTCTATTAGTCCATCACTTTAAAGGGAGGGTGTGCTTTCTTTTGTATTTATTCATCTATGCTTTTAATTTCTTTCATGTAAATTTATAAGGTTATAATTGTTTATATAACTTTAATATTTCATAGAGGAGAAACTAATTATTAAGAATATTTAACATTGCATTTATTTTTTTAGGGGCCTATCTTTAAAAAGTTTGTTTACTTTTTTTTTTCTATCTTAATATATCCTATAAAGTTATATTTCTTTAATATCACTTTAATATTTCTTAGATAGATATTCAATACATTTAAAATTAAATTCAAAATTTTAATAAGGCCCATATTTAAATATATTGCATTTTATATTTCTTGTCTATCTTCATCTATGTTGTTCAAAATAAAGTTATAATTATTTAGATAAACTAATCTATTCCATAGCTAAGTAATTCACATTTCATAAAAGCATCATTTTTAAAATATTTAAAAATATAAGTGTAACATTCTTCTTTTCTAAGAGTTGCACAAGATGGCTAGAAAATTTTTATAGAAAGGAGTAAAAGGAGAGAGGAAATGGGCCTTAGTAGGTTGGGAGAAAGTAAGCCAGCCCAAGGTAAAAGGAGTTTTGGGACTGAGAAGATCAAAGTTAAATAATAAACCTTTGGCTGGAAAGCTTTACTGGAGGTGGATTTCCCAACCAACTTCTTTCTTCAGTAGAATCTTAACTAGTAAATATTTGGGACAGGTAAACCCAAATGAGGTGGGTCGTTTCACTTTGGATGGTAATGGATCCCTAGTGTGGCAGACTCTCAAGTTAGCATTTCAAGTAGTAAAAGATAGATTGTTTTGGAAAGTGGAGAGAGGGGAGAAGGCATGATTTTGGACAGATTCATGGGATCAATACCCACCTATCATTGTTGAATTTCCTGAACTTCAACCAATAAAAACATCCATAGAAACCAGGGGATGGGTCAAAATTTAAAGTTATTTCAACACTAGTCAGTTGGGGGATTATAAGTTTAAGCAGTTTAAGAAGTTGGATGAGTGGCCAATTTCAATCCCTCCGGATTTGACACCCATCATGACTAAAATATTGGTAGAAATATTTCTCACAAGAAGAGACGAGGATGAATTAGCTTGGGGCTATGGGAGCCTTGGTGTCTACACAGTGAAGGATGGGTATGATAAGATCCTTCTAGAGCCTCCTCCTCATACATATCAAGTTGAGGATTGGAGAAATATTTGGCAGTCCAAGGGTTGGTCGAAAGTAAACTTTTTTGCCTAGCAGTTCATGCATAATGGAATTTTTACTTTTGATAATATCATATGTAGGGGAATCATTGGTCCATATCAATGTTTTTTATGCTACAAGAGTGAGGAAACAACTGATCACTTGATTTTTGAGTGCCCATTCATGCGCCAAATTTGGGAGAGATGGTTTTTATATTATAAAATTCAATATAATGGTGATTTGAATCGGATTAATATTTGGGAAATATGGAAGAGGGGTAGATTTAAATCTAAAACTCTTTTTATTGGTTGGGATCTTGGATTAAACTTTATTTGGTGGCAAGTGTGGTTAGAGAGAAATGCCAAAAATTTTAGAGAAACTTTTTCTTCTTTAGATGGAGTTTGGCAGGTCATTTGGAGCAAAGTCACATAAACTGTGGCAGTCTATGCTAAAGAGGAAACTCAGGTTGTTATTAGGGAAATGGAAAAGTAGTTGAATTGTAAGAGGGATATGACAGAGCTAGTTGGAAACCACCTCAAGAAGGTTGGATTAAAATTAATACTGATGGAGCTGCAAAAGGCAATCCGGGTAGAGCTGGAATTGGAGTGGTTTGCCAAAATCATGTTGGAACAGTGCTCTATTGTGAATTTCAAGGCTTGGGAAGAGCCACAAACAATGAAGCAGAAGCCTTAGCTATCAAATCTGCTTCTATTTGGGCAATAAAACAAGGTCACAGGAGGATAATCCTAGAATCAGATTCTCAAATAATGGTTGGAGCTCTAGATTGCATGAGGAAATTTGCTTTGAAAACATGGAGGTTGAGGATTCTTGTCACTCAAATTAAGGAATTATGGATGGAATTAGATGATGTGATTCCAGTTTATGTGAGTAGAGATCTAAAAAAAGTGGTAGACTTCCTGGCTAAGGTGGGTACTGAGAAGGAGGTAGGGGTTCAGTGGCACAGTGACATGGCTATTGAGGATGAGATGATTAGGCAGGTTGGTGAGCAAATCCAGTGCTTAGCTAATTTGGATAACCATTCTAGAAATACTATTTAGGATATTTGTGCTTCAATGTAGATCTTCTTTTATAGTTGTAAACAGGTGAACAGTCATTGTAGAAATATGGTTTAAGAGATTTGGCTCCAATGCAAATCTTCTTTTACTGTTGTAAACATGTGTTCTCTTTGACTAAGGCTAGGAAAAGTCTCATCCCAACTTGTAAATGATCTTTGTTTTAATACAAGTTTTTTCAAATTATTTAAAAAAAAAAAAACATTCTTCTTTTCTATATATATTTATTATAAATGGTTTACATTATTTAAGAAAAATTTCCTTCTTAATTTTTCTAAATAAAAAATCTACCTTTTTTCCCTCAAAATATGTTTTGCCTACATTCCATGTATCATTACCACTTAAAAATTATAGTCTCCCTCATGTAAGGGCGAGTTTTCGGAGGCACTTGGTATAGAGGCCTGACAGGTATTTTTCATTCATCAATTATTGTGGATATATCTAAACTTATATTTTCCCTCTCATAAGGGTAGGTTTTGAGAAAAACCAATTAAACTGGTTAATCCCTTGCATTTCAAACCAAAACCCTTCAAAATTCTTCACTCTACTTACAGTTTCCCTCAAGTAAGGGCAGGTATTATGAAGATAAATAAGGATTTGGCAATCTAAAGCAAACAATATTAAGACCTCATTATACTTATAGTTTCCCTCTCGTAAGGGCGGGTATATTGAGTTTTCTAAATATTGAACAACTTCATTACTTTTCCTTATAACAATTGCATTTATCAGTTATTGAAGTTCTAAGGGGGGATATTGATAAATTAAAACTTCAATCTTTCTCTTTTGTTAAAATGATGAATTCAATTGAGTCGCTCACCCCTCATAACTTTCACACTTGGAAACCTAAAATTTTAAATCTTATCTCTCAAAAAATTCTTACTCATTTATTAGAATAAAAGCAACCAGTATTTGATAAATAATATGAAATATTTGTTCATGAAGGAAAAATGCACAAAACAATGGGTATTATTAGCTCTAATGTTCATGAAATTTTGTGGTTTCATATTACAGATTGCAAAACTCATCATGAAAATTGTGAGAAACTAAATACCTTGTTTGGGAAAGTAGATCAGATGAGATCAATGCAACTAGAAGCCGAACTAACTTCTTTATTCCGTGAAGATTTTAGTAGTATTGTTGACTTACTCACTAAGTTCGAAAAATTCCTCACTTAATACAAAGATAGTTGGAAGACTAAGACTGAAGAAGAATGCATTTATCTAATCCTTTCTAATCTAAATGGTGTTTTTCAAATTTTTGCTACCACCTTCATATCTACTAAAGATGCTCTTGGTGCAACCTTTAAAATGCCATCTTTAGAAGAATTTTATGATATATTAACCAGGGAAGAAACCAAACTTGCTAGATATGATATTTCTTCTTCTTCCTCTTATTCAAAATCCTTAGTAGCCTCCACCTATTCTAAAGAAAAATTCAAAAATTAGGAAAAGACTCGCATAACCTGTACTCATTGTAAAATGAATGGTCACTCTGCTAACAAATGCTGGAAAATATTACAACAACTAGAGGCAGCCATGAAGGATTAAAAGATAGAAAATAAGAAGAAAATAGGAAAAGCCCTTAATGTTCAAGGAAAAACCTCCAATTCTTACTCTAATTACTAGGTCCTAGATTCTGGAGCTACTCATCACATGAGTGCTTTAGATATGTCTTTCTATTCTATCTCCTTTAGCTCTACTTGTAGCATAGAAGTGGGTGACTCTTCCTTCATTCCTATCAAAGGAAAATGGGATATAACCATTGATGGTGTCTCCATAAACAATGTTCTCTATGTTCCAAACATTGCCACCAATCTCCTATCCATCTATCATATTTGTACTTTTGGAAATGGGAAAATTGTTCTCTTCTCTCCAACAAGAGTTGAGATAAGAGATTTTCAAGATCCCAATTCTCTTATAGCCAAAGGGAATATTGATCATAAATCTCATATTTTTCACTTCAAAGGTTTTCAAAATCCAAAAGCGACCTCCTATTTTGTGGCTCATGGTGATCTTGAAAGTCAAATATGACATGAAAGGTTTGGTCATCTTAGTTACAACTACGTAAAGGATTTGAGCACCCATGATATGGTTACAGGATTACACCAAGTCTCTTCTAGTGATGTATTTTATCTTGGATGTGCTCTTGGAAAGCAACATCAAGATCCTTTCAACCCAAGTAATTCTCCAAAAATTTCATCCCCTCTATATTTAATCCATAGTGATTTAATGACCTTTCCTGAACCATATTTCAAAGGAGAAAAGTATGCTCTAACCTTTATTGATGATTTTTCTAGAATATCATGGGTCTACTTTCTAAAATATAAGAGTGATGTTCTATCCCACTTTAAAGTTTGTAAAGCCTTGATTGAAAATTAGTCATCTTGCAAAATCAATAATATTCGCACTGGTAATGGGGGGGAATACTGTAGTAATGATTTTTACATATTTTTATCCATTCATGGCATCATTCATCAACATTCTGTCCCCCATAATAATCAAAAAAATGGTATTGTAGAAAGAAAAACTGGACATTAAAAGAGATGGCTAATTGTATGTTCCATTCAAGAGATCTTCCTAAACTTTTTTGGGCAGAAGCTACTAACTATGCAAATTATATTCAAAATCGTACACCTCATAAAGTTCTTGATCATTTAAATCATGAAGAAGCTTGGTCTGGATTAAAACCAGATGTTTCCTACTTCAATATTTTTTGGGTGTACTGCTTGGGCTCATATCCCAAAGAAGAAAAGGAAGGCTCTTGATAAGAATGCAAAAATCTCATCTTTGTTGGTTATTGTGAAGAATTGAAAGGATACAGGCTTCTTGATCCCTCAACTCGTGCAGTTTTCTTTCATACGAATGTCCAATTTGATGAAACATTCCATCAAAAAGATCCTCAAAAGCCCTCTTCCTCCATTGAGCCTTCTCCTATAGTAGAACCTCAATATTATGAAGAGCCAACTCTTGAATTTTACTTGGTCATCGATAATCAAAGTGAAGAACCTGTAACTCCATATTAATGTCTTTCAACTCCTTCAACTCCTTCTTCTATGCCAAATTGGGCCCACACCATTGTTAAAGAAGATGCTCCTTACATACAAAATCTTCCTTCAACTAGATCCTCCAACCCTATAGGCACTTGTCTTGTATGTAAATCTATTTCCTCTGATCCTCAATCCTTCAAATAAGCCTCAGGTATTAAGGAATGGAATGGTACCATGGAAAATGAATATTCTTCCTTAATCAAAAACAATACTTGGGATTTACTTCCCTTACCTAGAAGGTATTGTCTTGTAGCCAAATATTTTTCTTAAATAGAAGGTATTGAATATGCATAAACCTTTGCTCTAGTTGATAAAATGGATTCTATTAGATTGGTTTTTGCTCTGGTTGCTTTCCATAAGTGGCAAGTCTATCAAATGGATGTAAAAAGTGTTTTCCTACATGGATATTTAAAGGAAGAGATATTTATGGAACAACATGTTGGTTTCACTCAAGACTCCTCTCTTGTTTGTAGGCTTAAAAAGTCTCTCTATGGCCTCAAGCAAGTCCCTAGAGTTTTGTATGAAAAGATGAACTCCTTCTTTTATTAGGTTTTTCTCATTGTGAGTCTGACAACACAGTTTACATTTAGAGAAATAAATGCAAAATCATTATTCTTGTTCTATATGTTGATGATCTTCTTTTCACTGGTAGTGACTTCACTCACATTCATACTATAAAAGACTCCCTCTCTAAAAATTTTGAAATGGCTGATCTAGGTCTAGCTCATTGCTTCCTTAGGATTTAAATAGGTCAAACAAATGCAAGAATATCCTTGTATCAATAAAAGTACACCCTAGATCTCCTTCAAAAGTTTAAAATGATAGATTGCAAACCTTGTCCTACCCCTTTTAAATCTAGCATCCATCTCAGTACTTCATGCCCATCCCCTCTATGTGATGCAACTCTATATTGTTAACTTGTACAAAGTTTGTTATACCTTACTCATACTCACCTAGATATATCGTATGTTGTTGGGCTCATATCCAGATTCTCTTATAAACCTCATTTCAGTCATTTGCAAGTAGCTAAAATAATTCTTCATTATTTGCAGGGCACTCTACACTTTGGGCTCATCTATAAGGGATAATCCATGGATATAACTCACTATACAAATTCAGATTGAGCAAGATCAGTATAAGACAAATGTTCAACCTTTGGCTATGTTTTTTACCTTGTTTCTTCACCAATAGCCTGGTTATGCAAGAAACAACAAGGAGTAGCATTATCTTCTATAGAGGCAGAATACAGAGCAGCAATTTTAGCCAGTCATGAAGCTCTTTGGCTTTGTCAAATTCTAAAATGATTTGGACTCTTTTATAAAAATCCTATAACTCTTTGGCATGAAAATTAGAGCACAATGCATATTGCACATAATACAATTGAGCATTAGCACACCAAACATATTGAGATACACATCTACTTCATCAGGAAACATATTTAGAATAGGGATATACACTTGGACTATTTTTGACTGAAAATTAAATTGCAGACATTTTCACTAAGTCATTTCCTTCTTCGTGTTACCTTTCTTTGTGAGAAAAACTTGGAGTATTACAGCTGCATTGACACATGTCTTCCACCTCTTATTATATTGTAAATGAGTAACTCATCAGGCCTTGTTGTCAAGACTCATCATTCTTTTGTATAAGAGGACAATATTTTCCATTCTAAGACAAGCCTCTTTCATACTTTTTCTTTTTTTATTGATGGCTTTTCCCATTGATCTATATTGTATATGAGTACCTAATCAGGCCTTGCTGCCAGGACTCATTTGTAAAAATATCCCCTAGTATCACTTAAGGGGGGGTGTTAGAATAAGTGAATATTATCTTAAGTTCCACTAGGATAGACACTTGAGTTTTCACTCCTCCATGTGTCAGGACAAATCTCAGTGGTGTCTTCATTAGGTCTGATGAGTTGTTATAATCCAACGTCTCTCAATGATCAACTTTGCTATTTTTATTTTAAGTGAAAAACCCCTTGCGGGGCCACCTTGGTCTAGGAGACCTCGAACAGGGGGTTCTACACCGTAAAAGTCACCTGGGGGTTGCACCCAGCCCTTCCTGCACCAACATTGTCAATTGGATTTTGGGTACCCAATTCAGCTTTTTGGTAGGGTGGAGATTCAAACCTGGGACCTCCCTTGGAGGATTGCCCTCTCCTCTCCAACTCACCTACAACACCTGGGTATCAACTTTGTTATTTATACAGAGTTGATCCTTGGAATAAATCAATCAATTATCTCTTCTCTTCATCTCTCATGTAATGCTTTGCATAACTATTATTATGAAATTCTAACATATTCGCAAATATTTATTTCGGTCTTCTTAAGTGTGATAACAAAATAAATAAGATAATATTTGGATAAAGTGTTTAAACTTAAATAATATTTTTAGATCATTACAATTAAATGGGTTTAAAGGTAAATTATCTTTGAGATCATTCAATCTAAATAGTTTCAAGGTAAATTATCCTAAATATAGTCCTTCACTACATGAATCATTGAAAATAAAATATGATGGTAATCATTTCTAATATTCCAGTTCAATTTGTAATTATTGGAAGAAACTACACCCTTAAGAGCCAACAAAATGATAAGAAAATAAACATTTTTTACATATAAAATGAAAATATTTAGAAATATCATCCGAACATCTAAGAGAAATTAAAAGTCAAATGTAATTTGTGCATGTAGAGGAGTTGGAGAGCAAGTGGGTAGTTAAAACTCTCTAGTTATCGAGAGGCCCAGGTTCAAATCTCTTCCCTCACATGTTGCGGATATGTTGTATATAAAAGGTTCCTCATCAATAAATAAATAAATAAATAAAGTTAAATGTAATAATGT
>JAQPPZ010010087.1:0-25353 GCA_028583015.1 Wollemia nobilis | reverse complement strand
TGCACTCCTCTTTAGAGAGTGTATCACTGCCCATGGTTAATATGGGTGAGGAATGGTAGGACCTGTGCTCCCTAATTAGGTTTCGGATTCATGTTGATATCGAGCTAAGACAACACACAGCAAAATTCAACGCAAAGCTCGGAAACACACAGACGAATTCCAACAATTTTTCATTAAACAGAGGTCTTCCTTCGAATACACAGCGATTCTATTCCCAACTACCCCAGAGTCCCCCTTTACAATGTATGCGCGGCCTTTTTTTATCCTCGGCCGCCACCTCCTTTTCCCATCATTACACTAAGTGCGGGCCTTCTCTAACCACCCGCACGAATGTTCTGCTGCACCTGCAAGATGCTGCCAGGAGCCCCGTGTTATCATGGTCTGGGGTGGCGGAGTGCGCTGCGGCCGCCTGTCAATCCATCCGCCATATCATCATTCATAGGAGTGCGCCAAGTCGCTTGTAATTTGATGCCACGTGTCCCCTTGCCAGAGTCCCTGTAACCGCTCCATACTCTCGGGCCACCCGTAACTTCACGCCACGTGTCCCTCTCGCACTGGTCTCTGCAATCGCCGGCTGGTCAACGTCGTGAGCGCTCTGGTCGCGATATCGTGACGTTTTTGCTCCAATACTTTCTCTCTCCTCTTTGGTCGCGATATCGCGACGTTTTCGGCGTTAGGCTTCTCTCTCCTCCTTGGGGCCGCGATTCCGTGACACGTCATGAAATCGCGACGTCTAGGCCTTTCTTACTCGCTTTCCTCCTTTGGGCCGCGAAACCGCGACATGTCACGATTTCGTGACATCTTTGCATTCCGTACTTGCTGCTTCGTTTCGGGCCGCGAAACCGTGACATGTCACGATTTCGCGACCATTTCACGCCCTTGAGTCTTTGGCTCGGAAGTGTCACGATTTCGCGACCACTTTGCGTTTTAGAACCTTTCCTCCGGAAGTGTCACGATTTCGCGACGTCTTTGAGCTTTGCCTTCGAAGGTGTTGCGATGTCTTTATGCTTTCAAGTCTTGCCTCCCGAAAGTGTCACGATTTCGTGACGTCTTTTAAACTTTGTCTTCGAAGGTGTCACGATTTCGCGACGTCCTTTAAGCTTGCCTTCGAAGGTGTCACGATTTCGCGACCATTCTTGTGCCTTAGAACTTTTTGCCAAAGATGTCCCTGTGCTTTCAAATCTTGCTTCCCGGATGTGTCGCGATTTCGTGACCATTTGGCACTCAAGTGACTTTGCCTCGGAGCTGTCGCGATTTCGTGACCAATTGGCGCTCGAACTGCTTTTCTCCGAAACTGTCACGATTTCGCGACCGTTTGGCGCCTTGATCTCTCCGACCCGAAAATGTCACGATTTCGCGACCATTTCGCGTCACGGCTGCGTTGCCTCAAAAATGTCACGATTTCACGATAGTTTTGCACCTTGGCCCTTTTCATCAAAAAGCGTCGCGATATCACGACAGTTTGGCCCGCTGGCGCCCTTCTTCAAAAAGCGTCACGATTTCGCGATAGTTTTGCACCTTGGCCCTTTTCAAAAAGCGTCGCGATATCGTGACAGTTTGGCCCGCTGGCGCCCTTCTTCAAAAAGCGTCGCGATATCGCGACAGTTTTAGTACTTAAAGAAAAAATACATTTTGGGTGATGCAAGATTGCAGCTTCGCCACCGGATGCTCCTGCATCAGACACCCGGGGTGAGTTTGAGAAGTGACCTCACTTCTAATCCTTTCGAGGTAGACCCAGGCGATCAACCTCAGCCTTGGATAACCAAGTCGCGTCTTCAATGGGTCTGCCCTTCCATTTGACCAAGTACTCCGAGTAACTCCTGTTCCTAGTACTTCGGCCCTCATGCATATCCATAACTTCTTCTATCTCGTCCGCAACTGGGATGGCTGCTGGAATGCTCCACAGATCTGGACTGGGTATCTCACTGCTTTCTCCTTCATGATACTCGACCAAATCCGAGATGTTAAACACGGGGGAGATGTTGAGTTCGCTTGGTAACTCCACCTCGTACGCATTGCCCGAATCTCGTTTGCCAATGATTTTACATGGTCCAAATTTCTTCATTTTTAGTTTGTTATAAGTCTTGGCAGGAAACCGCTCCTTCCTCAGATGGACCATGATAGAATCTCCTACTTGGAACTCTTTAGCTCTGCGCTTTTGATCCGCCCTTGTCTTGTACTGAGCATTCATCTTGGCAATGTGCTTTGTCACTTCCTCATGCACTCCCTTCAGATGTTCGGCAAAATCTTCTGCCTCAGCACTGCATTTCTCCCTCGTATCTATCCTTCTCAACTCTGAGGCATTTCTTGGGCTGCTCCCATAGATGATCTGGAATGGTGACTTATTGGTACTCCGATTGACCGAGCTGTTATACGCGAATTCTGCTTGTGGCAGAACTAGATCCCATCCCTTGGGCTTGTCCCCTACCAAGCATCGCAGTAGGTTGCCCAAACTCCTATTAACCACCTCTGTTTGTCCATCTGTTTGGGGGTGGTATGCAGAACCGAACTTTAACTCCGTCTTCGCTTTCTTCCACAGGGTCTTCCAGAAATATCCTACAAACTTGGTATCCCTATCCGACACAATGCTTCTTGGCAGCCCATGCAGGCGTACCACTTCCTTAAAGAACAAACCAGCTACATGGACCGCATCGCTAGTCTTCTGGCACGGGATAAAGTGTGCCATTTTCAAAAATCTGTCCACTACCACAAATATGGAATCGTGTCCCCTCTCGCGTCCCGGGCAAACCAAGCACAAAATCCATACTAATATCTTCCCACGGTCTTTTCGGTATAGGTAGCGGTTGATACAAACCAGTAGGCTGCCTCACACCCTTTGCCATCTGGCAAATCCCGCAACTCTGCACAAACTTTGCCACATCCTCGCTGCAATTGCGGCCAGTAGTAGTTTTCACTAACCAGTGAGATGGTCTTGTCACGACCAAAGTGTCCAGCTAAACCCCCACTGTGCTTTTCTTTAATGAGGTTCTCTCTCATTGAGCTCCTCGAAATGCACAATTGGTTCCCCCTAAACAACATTCCATCTTGAATCAGGTAATCCAACCATTTGGTCCTATCCAACGCAACAGGCGCAGTGCAGGCTTTCCAAGCTTCTACGAAATCGGGGTCTGCAGGGTATAAGTTCTTGAGTTCAGCAAACCCTACAACCTCCACTTTCATTTCTATCATCAGACATTGCCTCCTACTCAGTGCATCTGCCACCCTATTGGATCTTCCACTCCGATGCTTCAGCACAAAGGTATAGCTCTGCAGGAACTCTACCCATTTCAGGTGCCTCTGATTCAATTTTCCTTGGCTGTTAATATACTGCAGCGCTTGATGGTCGGTATAGAGAACAAACTCTTTCGGCAATAGATAGTGCCTCCATTTCTTGAGTGCTTGAACTATGGCGTAGAACTCTTGATCATATACCGAATACTTTCTCCTGGCATCATTGAGCTTCTCGCTGAAATAAGCTACAGGCCTACCTTCTTGGCTCAATACGGCTCCTATCGCATTGCCACTCGCATCGCAGTCCACCTGAAACACCTTATTGAAATCTGGAAGTGCTAAGACGGGTTGCTCAGTGACCTTCTTCTTCAGCATATCAAAGCTTTTGTCTGCTCCAACTGTCCACTGGAATTCCTTCTTGTTCCCCTTCATTGTCTCTGTAAGAGATGCACAAATACTGCTGAAGTTTCTGATAAATTTTTTGTAGAAACTGGCCAGACCATGAAATGATCTAACCTCGGTCACACTTCTTGGGACAGGCCATTCTAGGATAGCCTTCACCTTTTCGGGGTCCATTTTGAGGCCATTTGCTGATATAACAAATCCCAGGTATACCAGCTCCTTCTTCACGAAGTTGCACTTCTTCAGATTGATCAGTAACTGCTCCTCCCGCAGTTTCTCAAAAACCTTCCTGATGTGCATCAGGTGCTCCTCTAAGGTTCTGCTAAAAATCAGTATATCATCCAAGTAAACAATAACAAATTTGCCCAAAAATTCCTTCAGAACTTCATTCATTAACCTCATAAAGGTACTAGGTGCATTGGTTAATCCAAATGGCATAACCAACCACTCATACAACCCCTCTCTGGTTTTAAAGGTTGTCTTCCACTCATCCCCTTCTCTAATGCGGATCTGATGGTACCCACTTTTCAAGTCAATTTTTGTGAAGTACTCAGCTCCACTCAAGCAGCCCATGATATCATCCATCCTTGGCAGTGGGAACCTGTATTTAATGGTGATCTTGTTGATTGCCCGAGAGTCGGTGCACATTCTCCATTCTCCATCCTTCTTGGGTGCTAGTACTGCTGGTACTGCACATGGACTAAGACTCTCCCTAATCAGGCCTTTCTTCAACAGATCCTGAACTTGCCGATTCAACTCTTCAGTTTCCACAGGCGTCATTCGATGTGCAGCCTTGTTTGGCAAGCTCGATCCAGGCACCAAATCTATGTGGTGACTGATCTTCCTAACAGGCGGTAAACCTTCAGGAACATTGTCAGAAATGATATCAGGGAATTCCTCTAACAGTCCCATGACTTCCACTGGAATTTCCTTGCATCCTTCTTCCCTAACCCTGGGGATTATGGCATAGCACATATGATCTGGCTTCAGGCCTTCCAAAAATCTCCTGCCATCAACTAAACAGACTCGTGCACTGCTGCATACTTTCTCATCCGCCTCCTTCAGGGGTTTTAACTTATGGCGAACTCCATTCTTTGACAGAGAATATGTGTTGGCTCGACCATCATGGACAACACTTCGGTCAAACTGCCATGGTCTCCCAAGCAGCAGGTGACATGCATCCATAGGCAAGATGTCACATAAAACCTCATCTCGGTAAGTTCCAATATTGAACTTCACCAGGCATTGTTCACTTACTAACACCCGATGGTCCTTTTGCAACCATGCAATTCGATAAGGGCGCGGGTGTTTTCTCCTCTCCAACTGCAGCTTGGCAACCATTTCCTCAGAAACCAAATTGTCAGTGCTTCCATTATCAATGATGATGTTACAGACCTTGCTCGCGCACTTGCATCTTGTTCGAAATAGGTTGTTCCTCTGGTCTGTCTTTTCTTCTTCATTTAACAAGACTCTTCTGATGACCATTGCTTCTCCTCTTTCTGCCTCCTCTGAGTGCTCAGACTCTACACCTTCGTCTGCTACAGCAGCTCGGGCCTGACCCTCAGGTCTTCGATTTGGCCTCTCTTGATGCTGCGGGCAGTTGTATGCCCTGTGTCCTTCCTCTCCGTAGTTGAAGCAGGTTCCTCTAAAGACACCTCTTCCAAACCCTCGCCCAGACCTACCTCTTCCTCTTGGGTAGTTGTTGCTCTGATTGCGTGGGCGTTGGTCATCCTCCTCTTTCACTTCTTTCTATTTTTGGCTACCGCTAGCTTCACCAGTTTTCCCAAAATCTTTGTATCTTCCACCACTGCCTCTTCCACCAGCTCTTCCACCCCTGTCCTTCCCTCTCTGCTTACCATCAAACCTCCTATTTAGTTTCTCCTCCACTTTTAATGCAAATTGATATGCATCCTCTACTGTGCTTATTCTAACCAGCCCCAGCTCTTCTTGAATGCTGGTTCGCAATCCATTGATGTAACGTGCGACCTTCTCCTTATTCGCCTCCGAATGGCCGGTTCTGATCGAGATTTGGTGGAACTCTTCAGTATATTCCTTGACAGTCTTACTAGCCTGTCGAAGACTCTGCATTCTTTTTAACAAATCCAACTCATAATCTGTAGGGATGAACTGCCTCTTTAGTTTCTCTACCATCCTATCCCACCTGGTGATCCTTTCCTTTCCCCTCCTATTCCTTTCCAACTGCACTCCTTTCCACCAGATGCTAGCATGTCCCTTCAGCTTGGTTTTCGTGAACCTGATCCGATTTGGATCTGATATCTCTTCGTATTCAAAATACTCCTCCATGTCGTTGATCCAGTCTATCAACTCCTCAGGGTTGAGGTTCCCCGAGTACGTGGAGACGTCAAATTTTGGCTTCTTCCCGATCTGGGAGATGGCTCTATACAACCTAGCCTCTGCTGGATCCAAGGCCTCTTCCTCATCGGATGGGACCTCTTCTTCCCACACTTCGTCTTCGCTGGGTTCTTCCCTTCTCGGCTCGACTCCTCTTCTAATTTCCTCTTGCAGGGCCTCAACTTGCCTCTGCAGGGCTCTTAGATCGACCTCCTCCCTTCTTGCTCGCCTGTGTCTCATACCACCACGATCTCTACGCGGAGGCATCCTGCTTCTTCTTCACAACCCACAACCACAGTCCTGGTGCAAACTGCCTCACTGTCGGCGTTCGGTCTGCACACTCAGAACCAACCTGCTCTGATACCACTTGATATCGAGCTAAGACAACACACAACAAAATTCAACGCAAAGCTCGAAAACACACAGACGAATTCCAGCAATTTTTCATTAAACAGAGGTCTTCCTTCGAATACACAGCGATTCTATTCCAAACTACCCAAGAGTCCCTTTACAATGTATGCGCGGCCTTTTTTATCCTCGGCCGCCACCTCCTTTTCCCATCATTACACTAAGTGCGGGCCTTCTCTAACCACCCGCACGAATGTTCTGCTGCACCTGCAAGATGCTGCCAGGAGCCCCGTGTTATCATGGTCTGGGGTGGCGGAGTGCGCTGCGGCCGCCTGTCAATCCATCCGCCATATCATCATTCATAGGAGTGCGCCAAGTCGCTTGTAATTTGATGCCACGTGTCCCCTTGCCAGAGTCCCTGTAACCGCTCCATACTCTCGGGCCACCTGTAACTTCACGCCACGTGTCCCTCTGCACTGGTCTCTGCAATCGCCAGCTGGTCAACGTCGTGAGCGCTCTGGTCGCGATATCGCGACGTTTTTGCTCCAATACTTTCTCTCTCCTCTTTGGTCGCGATATCGCGACGTTTTCGGCGTTAGGCTTCTCTCTCCTCCTTGGGACCGCGATTCCGTGACACGTCGCGAAATCGCGACGTCTAGGCCTTTCTTACTCGCTTTCCTCCTTTGGGCCGCGAAACCGCGACATGTCACGATTTCGCGACATCTTTGCATTCCGTACTCGCTGCTTCGTTTCGGGCCGCGAAACCGCGACATGTCGCGATTTCGCGACCATTTCACGCCCTTGAGTCTTTGGCTCGGAAGTGTCGCGATTTCGCGACCACTTTGCGTTTTAGAACCTTTCCTCCGGAAGTGTCACGATTTCGCGACGTCTTTGAGCTCTGCCTTCGAAGGTGTTGCGATGTCTTTATGCTTTCAAGTCTTGCCTCCCAGAAGTGTCACGATTTCGTGACGTCTTTTAAACTTTGTCTTCGAAGGTGTCACGATTTCGCGACGTCCTTTAAGCTTGCCTTCGAAGGTGTCACGATTTCGCGACCATTCTTGTGCCTTAGAACTTTTTGCCAAAGATGTCCCTGTGCTTTCAAATCTTGCTTCCCGGATGTGTCGCGATTTCGCGACCATTTGGCACTCAAGTGACTTTGCCTCGGAGCTGTCGCGATTTCGCGACCAATTGGCGCTCGAACTGCTTTTCTCCGAACTGTCACGATTTCGCGACCGTTTGGCGCCTTGATCTCTCCGACCCGAAAATGTCACGATTTCGCGACCATTTCGCGTCACGGCTGCGTTGCCTCAAAAATGTCACGATTTCGCGACAGTTTTGCACCTTGGCCCTTTTCATCAAAAAGCGTCGCGATATCGCGACAGTTTGGCCCACTGGCGCCCTTCTTCAAAAAGCGTCGCGATTTCGTGACAGTTTTGCACCTTGGCCCTTTTCATCAAAAAGCGTCGCGATATCGCGACAGTTTGGCCCGCTGGCGCCCTTCTTCAAAAAGCGTCGCGATATCGCGACAGTTTTAGTACTTAAAGAAAAAATACATTTTGGGTGATGCAAGATTGCAGCTTCGCCACCGGATGCTCCTGCATCACATGTCCATACTTTGGTTGGTTCACACGACCAAAATTTCATTGTAGGTTCAAAATAAGCGAGTATATAGGTGAAATACATTAAACAAATTGATAATTATATCAATAATCTTCAAATATGTGAAAAGATATCTCTTTTCAAAACGACAAATAAAAAACACACCAAATAGTTTTAGGAACACATAAATCTTTAAAAGAGATAAAAACTTCTATTATTGTGTGTTTCTATTTTTCTATTTTGTGTGTTGAATCATTAAAATTTGTAAAGGAGATAATCACATAGGGTTTATAAAGAAGTAGTTATGGTTTGCACCCATAGCCAAGCCCACTCAAGAGTTGATGCTATGGGGAGTATGCAAGGATATGTAGACCATATTTGATTTTATCCTAAGGATTTTTTTATACCTCCTTGGCAGCCTCCTACTCGCCCAAGTCCTAGAATGTCAAATAAGGAACCTAGCTTCTAGGGGACCCCTATGTGCGACACCCCTACAGATTATGATCATAATTAGGGAAATTATTTTCCAAGTATAGACACTTCACATGCCTTATTTCAAGAATGACAACCATGCATTGAGGTACCAACACATAGAGCAATACCATGCATTCACGTGCCTGCTTGGTCTACCATGTACACCTACATGCAGGATAAATACTATGCACCATGGGTAGGGTTAAATGATCACAATACACCCTCAAATTTCCCTAATAGGTATCATAAGTACAAGTACCAAGATGAGTATGATACTCATCACACTGGATGAGCTAATTTTTTCCTTCTCTTTCTCATTGAAGAAGGAAGATGTAAGAAAATTCTTGACTATCCTAAATTAAATTACTCCATGTAAGCACAATGTGCTTTTGTGCCAATGGATTATAAAGAACATATATTTAGGAGTGAGCCTCAAGTAAACATGACCTATCTTAATCAAGGGAAGCTCATAGTGGATTTATCATATCCTCTTGAACATGATAGGTATCATGGTAATAGTTTTAGGGATCATAGATCCCACTAAACTGAGCATATAAACCAAGTTGTCAAAAGGTATGCTAACCACAAATATCAATTTAATCATATTTTTCTAGATAAAAAATGCTTGGATATCTTATATAGATAGCATCATATAGAAAAATAAAGGATTGAACATTAGATTCAAGAGACCTTGTGCAATGGGGTTCCTACCCAAAGTATGCATAGACAAGGGGGTTCATCAGGCAACCCACTTTCAATTAAAATAGGCTTCCTAGGACTGATAAAATGTTGCCTCCTTAAATTCCTAGGCCTAATCGAGACTTACCTCCTAGGCCAAACATAGATCACCTTCAAAAGACATTTATTACTCCTTGTAGCCTAATTTAGGAAACACCTTTCGAGGCCTATGATTATTTGGAACCAGAATATGAATACCTAAAAGCACCTTATGGAGGTATGGTTGATGAAAATCAACATCCATGCCATATGCTTAACATTCCTCACCCTCCCCCATGGGTCCAGAGTAAATAAGAGGAGATTAAAGCCTCTAATGCATATAAAGCATTGCTTGAGTGCATGGAAACCATAGAGAGCAAGACATCTAGGTCTGGGCAACAAAATTCCACTTGGCACCAGCTATGCAGTCAACTGCTTCACCCATATATACCTTCCCCTCCATATCCAAAGCATTTCAAAATGCCCAAGTTGGACAAATTTAAGGGAGAGGAATATGCACAGGAGAACATCATAAGGTTCACAAACTAGTGCTTCAGTATCCAAGAAAATTATGCCTTACTTCTAAGAATATTTTTTATTACCATAGCATCTATACCTTTGAACAATTTGCAAACACATTCCTGGAACATTTTGCCTTCAACATTTTGCAAAATGTGACTCTAACAGAGCTCACAGGATTGAAGCAATATGAATATGAGTCAATCACAAACTATGGTAATAGGTGGTGAACACTTCTTTCTAAGCTAGCATACCTATTGCCAATATCTGAGTTGACTCATATGTTTTCTAAGAGTTTTTTAAATCCAATATAATTATTTATAAAAATCCAATAGTATCAAACTCTTGAATATGCTCTAGCATAGGCTAAAACAATAGAAGAAAATAAAATTCAAGAGGAAATCACAAAACCTCGTAAAAATGCATGGACTAAGAACCCACAAGGTAATCTAGCATAATAAAAGCCAGCAACAGTCAACCATGTTACCATAAATATCCTAGGGCCTGTACAACCAATGCTACCTCAAAAGGAAAATTATCAGGTCCAACCTCCTCCTACAAGTTACAACAACAACACTCAAGCGAATTAGGGGTACAATTAGCAACATCACTCTAGGTGACAATTTATGCCCTTCGCTGAGTCAATGGACTCCTTATTCGATCGTCTATGTGTGGCCAAGGTGATTACTCTATATAATATCTTACCTATAGACCCAAGTATAGGTAAATAAAATCCTATGGGACATCATGAAGACCTATATTGTAGATACCATAGGTATATTGGACATGACTTACCAACGTGCTACGATTTCAAAAACCTAGTACAAGATATGATTGAGAGGAATGACCTTCAAGCGGATAACCCTCTCATGAAAAATAATCAACAAATGGGTATTTTTAAAGACCCATTACCCACTCATGAGGTGCAAAAAAATATTTCCAAACAAGTAAATGAGATCCATACAACACCTCCTCAATAAGGGTTTGTTGGTATGGTTAGCATTGTGATAAGGAATCGATGCTACCCAAATAAAGTTACATCACCTAAAACTTCATGTGATATTCCCTCAACATAATAACCTCCACCACCTCCAGTGCAAAGCCTTCCACCTCATCAAGTGGTTATAATAAAAAATAAGTTGGCTTAAATATTACAAACAACATCAGCTAGACTTTCCATATATGAGCTTATTCAAAAACATCCACCTCATTGAGAAGTTCTTATTAATATTCTTAAGTCGATTGACCTGCAGCCCCAAGAGTCTAACTCATTTATCAATTTTTTGAGGTACGCACAGTAGTGTAAAGAAACAATGATCATATTTCATGAACATGAACTCAAATCGATAGTAAGTGATGTGGTTGATCCTCCTCTATACATCATTGCATGTGTAAATGGAACATCCTATAAGAGAGTTCTAATTGATATTAGTTCATCTAGTAACATCACTACCACCAATGCTCTCAAACATCTAGGACTTCCATCATCACATGATGTAGCATCCACCTACACCATCCAAGCATTTAAATATACAATATGCTCAACAATTGGTACTATAATCCTACCTATTCAGGTGGGATGCAAAAATATACCAAATTTATGTCATGTATTGGAGGGTGTAATGTCCTACAATATATTGCTCACCAATTTTTAAAGTATACTTATGAAGGTAAAGTACCCATTGCCTCTGTAGACCTTGAGCCCTTCAAATACTACAACTTGGTATGGCAAATCCCTGAGTCGACTTTACCATTGACTCATGTGGACTTCCAACCGAATACGTCTATTCAAGATCTAATTACCTTAGTATCATATTGCATTACTCCATTACCATATTCTTCCATACCATCATCATCATTGGCACCTTTGGAAACACCTTCGTCATCATCTAATCCTCCGTAGAGAAACATGTCAAAAAGGCCTATAGATGAGATCCCTTCCATAATATTCACCATTTCCATGGAAGAGATTCCTATTCTAGCAGACAAGGAACCATCTCATGAGGTAATTTTTGAGTCATCTCAAGCCCTGCTTCTGTCTCCTCCATCTTCACCATCTCAGGTCACAGTTAATTTGGATAATACAAGTTTAGGACAATATATAGGGAGGAGCATCACAATATTTCCAACCATTGAGATAATACATAATATGGGATGACCTCATCTTCCCATACGTACCATTGTATCTCTAGGTATACCTCCCAATATAACAAATTTTATATATGGTGTATTGAATACGAAACAAAACCATCTCCTCAATAAGAAGAGGATTAAGAACCTTTCTTTAAGGACATCAATTACATTTCTAATATCAACTATGCCTTGTGATATCTCCATCACTACCATTGGTATGGCTATGGTTTGGGGTTATATGAACAAGGTACTCGTGTTCCTTGCTAGCCACAATATCAATTGTCATATGATAAATCTGTTTTAGGACACAACAAAGCCATTGCACCTCAACCTTGAGGTAATTGAATTTGATAAGGGATATTCTCCTCCATCTACATCAAATTATTGTACTTGCAATAAAATGTTACAACCATTTCATTTTTGTCCAATATCTACTTAAAATATCTTTCAAACTTAGGTTGAACATGGGTTTCTAATTGATGACGTAAATCTAGTTGATGACATACATTTGATCCCTACTCCACATTAGTTGGAAGAGGGATCTCATATATCAATTGAGCCAACAATTGATAGGGATATCATTACAAATCCTGATAATCCCCAATTAATCAAGATAGGGTAAGGCTTATCCCCTACTGAGCAAATTGATTACATAAGATTGTTAAAAGAGAAGAAGAAATATTTTGCATGGTCTTATAAAGATATGCTAGGACTAGATCCCAATTTAGTCACACATAATATCATGATTGATCCAAATGCAAAACTAGTTAAGAAAAAATTGTGTAAAATGCATCCAATAGTAGCTTTAATGGTGAAAGAAGAATTGAAAAAATTGTTAAATATCAACTTAATTATATTAGTTGATTATCGACCATGGGTTTCCAATATGGTACCCATCAAGAAACCCAATGAAAGGATTCACATTTGCATTGATTTTCAATATCTAAATAAAGCAAATCCTAAGGATGGATGCACTGGTGGACAACACAACAGGTCACAAGATTTTATTCCTAATGGAAGATTTCTCTATATACAATCAAATTTACATTAATCCAAAAGACCAACTCAAAATGGTATTCACAATTCCTTGGGGGATATTTTATTATAAGGTTATGTCTTTTGACCTCAAAATTATTGGCGCTACCTACTAGCGAGCTATGACGTACATCTTAAATGACTACATGCATAAAATTTTGCAATATTACATAGATGACTTATTGGCTAAGTCTTTACTCCACCATGAGAACATTGATGTATTGTGTAAAGTTCTAGATCGCCTCATCGAACACAATGTTAGACTAAATCCCATGTGCATATTTGGCATCACATCTAGAAAAATCTTGGGATTCATAGTCTCTAAATAAGGCATAGAAGTTGATCCAAATAAATTCACAGTAATCCTAGAAATGCCTCCCCACACAACTATCAAGAAACTATGTAGTCTTCAAGGAAAGGTCGCATCCATCAAGTGCTTCATAGCGCAATTGTTGGATAAGTGTCGACCTATGAAAAAATTTACACAAGGGGGTCACATTTAAGTGGGATGACAAGTGTCAATCCATCCTTGATGATATTAAATAATATATGGCTTCACAATAAGTATTAGCTCCTCCCCAACTAGTAGTGTCATTCTATCTATACATCTCAGCTCCTGAGCTTGCGTTGGACACCATGTTGGCCCAAAATAATGAATTGCACAAACAACATGCTACTTACTATATTAGTTGCACCCTAGTCAGTTATGAAATAAATTATGCATACATTGAGAAGTTATTCTTAGTAGTGGTTTTTGCCACTAAAAAGCTATGCCATTACATGCTCAATAATACCACATATGTAGTATCTAAATAGAATCTATCGTGATACATGATGAGTCAAACTTACCATAATAGTTAGACGACAAAATAGATTATTCTATTGATGGAATTTGACCTCTAATTCATCAAATAAAAATCCAAGATGACCAACCTCTTAGCATAGATGTTTTGATAATGGAGTATTTTAGGTGTCAGAATCACCTGATCCTAAAGAGCCTAAAGCACAGGCTGACTTAACTTTATTTTTTTATTGTTTTAAGTGCCAGCAAGGGGGTGGTGTAGGAATTGCATTTTTCATACCGCAAGGGTCTCCAATACCCCTATCATTCAAACTTAATTTCCCATGCACCAATAATAATGTCGAGTATGAAGCTCTTCTCATATTTATTCAAATGGCAATTAACATGAAAATAACCAAGATCAACTTTTTTGGCAATTCCCTTCTCATAGTGAATCAATTCAAGGGAATATTCCAATGTAGATGTCCAATATTGCAAGCCTACAAAGCCCTAGTAGATAAAATTCTATAAAAATTTGAATGGTATGATATTGAGGCACTCCCTTGTTCATCTAACCATTTTGCAGATACAATGGAATCCTTAGGGTCTTTAATCCCGTAGAACCCATCTAATTATATCACAACCATTCAAGTCAAAATGATATCACAATCTGCAACTAAGTGTGAAAACCTTCACTCCATGATAATTGAACCTTCTCATCAATGGTTCTCTCAAATTCACAATTGATTGAATAATTCTACCTAGGGGAATTTATTCCCTCAAAGTCATTTGAATACTAGCACAATGCTATATTTACAAGTTCTCTCCCAATCAACATTCACAACATACAAAATTCAAAAGTATCTAGCAATTCATGCAATTGAGGCTTCTTCAAATCAATATTGGTGCTTGGTAGTATCCCTTATGGATTGTCGCAAGCCACCAAATGCATAATTAAGCAAAATGTAACAAAATATATCTTACTTGGAGACATATTATATTGTCGAAGCTACAAGGGTATCCTCCTTCATTGCTTAGAACCTTAAGCGTCAGTTTGGGGAATCACTTAAGCACACAATGGTGCATGTGGTGTCTATTTCAGCGACATAGCCATCACAAAGTGCATTATTTACATGGGCTATTATTGGCCAATTTTAGAGCAATATTTTTATGCTTATGTTAATAAGTGTATCAAGTATCAATACCATGCTAATTTGACACATGTACCTTCTCAGGCCTTACAATTGATTCAATCGGTTTGGCCATTTTTGCAATGGAGTTTCGATTTAATTAGAAAAATATCACCCTCTTCCTCAGGTCATCATATGTTCATCATTATGGCCACTAAGTATTTCACAAAATGGGTGGAAGTGATTCCCCTTACCACTACAACTGGGTGTCACATTGTGGAGTTCATGTTACATAATATCATTTGTCATTTTGGTATCCCAAGTTAGTGTAAAATTGGAATATTATAATGTATTATATATACATATGTGCATGTGTGTTCATCTCCTAAAATTTAAATTAATCTAAAATAACATATAAAAAAATATTAAATTAGCTTTTTTTTATACCATTAGATGCATGTTGAACATACAACAAAAATAAATATACCCACAAAGCAGGCAAAGCATATTATTTATAGTATAAATATGTCTATGAGAAAAGTATAAACATATTTATAAAATAGTTCAATCAAATAATTGATAATAGATGTAATTTACATGTTCACCGACATAGTTTAGATTCTCTAGAGGATCATATGTTTTAGTACAAAGCTCAAAATAACTTCATACATACATACATATCTATATATATATATATATATATATATATATATATATATATATATATATAGATATATATACATTGCATAGTTCTAATTGACATTGGTTCTTCAAGCAATATCATCACCACAAATGCTCTCAAACATCTAGGTCTTCCAGCATCCCATATTGTTGCATCCACATATACCCTCCGAGCATTCAATGATACTCTATGCTCAATGGTTGGCACTATAGTCTTACCTATTCAGGTGGGATGCAAAACTATACCAACGTTGTGTCACATCTTGGAGGGTGCAATGGCCTATAATATCTTGTTGGGTAGACCTTGGATTAGGGACATGAAGTGTGTACCATCCATAGCTCACCAATGTTTGAAGTACACTCATGAAGGGCAAGTACATGTTGTCTCTATAGACCTTGAGCCCTTCAAATACTACAACTTGGTGCAACATATCCTCGAGTCGACCTTACCATCAACTCATGTGGACTTCCAACCAAATACATCCATTCAAGGTCCGACTCCTTCACCATCACCTTCCATTGATCCATTACCATATTCTTCTATACCATCATCATCATTGGCACCTTCAGATACACCTTCATCATCATCAAATCCTCCATAGAGGAACATGTCGAAGAGGCCTATTGATGAGATCCCTCCAATCATCTCCACCATTTCCATGGAAGATATTCCTAGTCTAGCAGATGAGGAACCACCTCATGAGGTAAGCATTGAGTCATCTCAAGCCTCACTTCCATCTCCTCCATCCTCACCATCCCAGGTCATAGTCCATTTGGCTACTACGGGTTTAGGAGAATACCTAGTGAGGAATATCACAATAGTTCCAGCCATTGAGACAATACAAAATATGGGATGACCTCATCTTCCCATAGGTACCATCGTACCTCTAGGTATACCTCCCAATAAAATGAATTTCATATATGGGGGTATTGAATATGGAACAAAACCATCTCCTCAGCAAGAAGAGGATGAAGAACCCTTTTCTGAGGACATCAATTATATGTCCAATCCCGACTATGCCATGCGATATCTCCATCGCTGCCATTGGCATGGCTATGGTTTGGGGTTGTATGAACAAGGTACTCATGTTCCTTGCCAGCCACAATATCAATTGCCATATGATAAATCTAGCTTAGGACACAACAAGCCTGTGCCTCTCGATGTCCTCATAGAGAGTTTAGAGCGCCTAGGTTTGAACTATAGGGATGAGCTTGCACGTGATCCTTACGCTAATCCTAATCATGTCCACTCTTTGGGGGATTATTTTCCCATAAATATGATAGATCAAGGGATATCTCATGATTTCACCCAATCCTATGAAGAAGGTGAAGGTTCGCATACTCTTCCATATGATAATGAGGAAGAGGATCAAGGTCCTCCTTATGAATGGACAATTGATGATGAATCAGATTATGGTGTAGCACCTATTAACTCCCCTAGTTTAGATGAGGAATATGAGTAGGTCATCCCATTGGATGATGAAGAAGAGTTCTATCTATGTATGTTCCCATTGCAACATCCCATCTGGTGATAAATTTTGCCACTCGAAGAGCAAGCTCATCCCCTTCCACATCGACCACCTTCGATCATTCCACCTCCATCGCAACCACCCCCATGAGTCTTGCGACAACCTCTTGTCAATAGACCCAATCACCCATCCAATGGAGATCATCCATCCATTAATATGATTTCCATAGATCTTACTACACCCTTGCATGATCTGAATAACCCATTAAAGCCATTGCACCTCGACCTTGAGGTAATTGAATTTGATCGAGGAGATTCTCCCCCATCTCCATTAGAGTATTGGCCTTGCGATGAAATGTTACAACCATTTCATTTTTCTCCAAGATCTACTCAAAATATCTTTCATGTTGAGGTTGAGCATGAGTTTCCAATTGATGACATAAACCTAGTTGATGACATTCATTTGATCCCTACTCCACACCAGTTGGAAGAGGGATCTCATATGTCAATTGAGCCAACAATTGATAGGGATATCAACATAGATCCTGAGAATCCCCAATTCATCAAGTTAGGGGAAGGCTTATCCCTTACTGAGCAAGCTGATTATACAAATCTTTTAAAAGAGAAGAAGAAAGCTTTTGTATGGTCTTATAAAGATATGCTAGGACTAGATCCAAATTTAGTCATGCATAATCTTACGATTGACCCAAATGCAAAACCAGTCAAGCAAAAGCTATGCAAAATGCATCCAATAGTAGCCTTAATGGTGAAAGATGAATTACAAAAATTGTTAGATGCCAATTTCATTATATCAGTTGATTATCCACCATGGGTTTCCAATATGGTACCTATCAAGAAACTCGATGGAAGGATTCACATTTGCACTAATTTTCGAGATCTAAATAAAGTGAGTCCTAAGGATGAATTCCCTTTGCCAAACATTGATGCACTAGTGGATGCCACAATAGGCCACGAGATGTTATCCCTAATGGATGGTTTCTCTGGATACAATCAAATTTACATTAATCTAGAAGACCAACTCAAAATGATATTCACAATGCCTTGGGGGACATTTTGTTATAAGGTCATGCCTTTCAACCTCAAAAATATTGGTGCTACCTACCAATGAGCTATGACTTATATCTTCCATGACTACATGCATAAAATTTTGGAAGATTACATAGATGACTTATTGGCTAAATCTTTACTCCACCATGAGCACATTGATGTATTGCACAAAGTTCTCGATCACCTCATTGAACACAATGTTAGACTAAATCCCAAGAAGTGCATCTTCGATGTCACATCTAGAAAACTCTTGGGATTCATAGTCTCTAAATGAGGCATAGAAGTTGATCCAAATAAATTCAAGGTAATCCTTGAAATGCCTCCCCCACTACTATCAAGTAGCTATGTAGTCTACAAGGAAAGGTCACATCCATCAAGTACTTCATAGTATAATTATCGGATAAGTGTCGACCTATGAACAAATTGTTACACAAGGGGGTCACATTTAATTGGGATGATGAGTGTCAAGCCACCTTTGATGAGATTAAATAATATCTGGCTTCACCACTAGTATTGGCTCCTCCTCGACTAGGAGTGTCATTCTATCTATACATCTCAGCTATTGAGCTTGCGTTGGGCACCATGTTGGCCCAAAAGAATGAATTGCACAAAGAACAGGCTACTTACTATATTAGCCACACCCTAGTCAGTTATAAAATAAATTATGCATACGTTGAGAAGCTATGCTTAGTAGTGGTTTTTACCACTAAAAATCTATACCATTATATGCTCAATCATACCATGTATGTAGTATCCAAAGAGAATCCATTGTGATATATGATGAGTCATACTTACCATAATAGTCGCATGATGAAATGGATTATGTTGTTGATAGAATTTGACCTCGAATTCATCGAAAAAAATCAATTAAAGGTCAGGTCATAACCGATCAACTCGTAGAGGCTCCCCTCTAGGATGACCAACCTCTTAGCATAGAGCTTCTTGATGATGGAGTCTTTCAAGTGTCAGAATCACCTGATCTTGAAGAGCCTGAAGCACAGGCTGACATGACTCTATTTTTTGATGGCTCTAAGTGCGAGCAAGGGGGTGGCATGGGAATTGTATTTTTTACACCTCAAGGGGCTCCAATACCCCTTTCATTCAAACTTGATTTCCCATGCACCAACAATAATGTCGAGTATGAAGCTCTTCTCATAGGCCTTCAAATGACAATCACCATGAAAATAACTAAGCTCAACATTTTTGATGATTCCTTGCTCATAGTGAATCAATTCAAGGGAATATTCCAATGTAGATGCCCAATATTGCAAGCCTACAAAGCCCTTGTGGATAAAATTCTAGAAAAATTTGAATGGTATGATATTGAGGCACTCCCTCGATCATCTAACCATTTTGTGGATACAATGGCCTCCTTAGGGTCTTTAATCCCATAGAACCCTTCTGATGATATAACAACCATTCAAGTCAAAATGCTATCACAATCTACAACTAAGCGTGAGGACCTTCACTCCATGCCATAAGTCCACATGATTCAAATTGAACCTTCTCATGAATGGTTCTCTCAAATTCACAATTGCTTAAATAATGCCTCTTGGGGGACTTTATTCCCTCAAACTCCTTTTGATAGTAGCACAATACTATATTTACAAGTTCTCTCCCAATCAACATTCATGAGAGATGAACTTCAAAAGGATCAAGCAATTCATGCAATTGAGGCTTCTTCAAATCAATATTGGTCCATCTAGCTAAAATATTACCTAAAGCTTGGTAATATCCCTTCTGGATTATCGCATGCTACCAAATGCACATTCAAGAAAAAAGTGGTAAAATATGTCTTACTTGGAGATATATTGTATCATCGAAGCTATGAGGGTATCCTCCTTCATTGCTTAGAACCTCAAGAGTCAGTTTGGGCAATCACCCAAGCACATGATGGTACATGTGGTGGCCATTTCAATGGTATGGCCATCACAAAGTGCATTCTTCGCATGGGCTATTATTGGCCAAATTTAGAGCAAGATTGTTGTGCTTATGTTAAGAAGTGCATAAAGTGTCAACACCATGCTAATTTGACACACGTACCTTCTTAGGCCTTACAACCGATTCAATCGGTTTGGCCATTTTTGCAATGGGGGTTTGACTTAATCAGGAAAATCTCACCCTCTTCCTTAGGCCATCATACATTCATCATTATGACCATTAAATATTTCACAAAATGGGTGGAAGTGATTCCCCTTACCACTATGACTGGACCTCGCATTGCGGAGTTCATGTTACATAATATCATTTGTCATTTTGGTATCCCATCCAAAATAATTTTAGATAATGGGCCACCTTTTAAGAATAAGGATGTGCATGCTTTAATAACTAAATATAACATCCAACATAACTTTTCTATGCCCTATTATCCACAAGCCAATGGGTAAGTTGAGGCATCAAACAAAATAGTAATTGCAATTTTAAAGAAAATTGTTAAGGATAATCACAAATATTGGCATACTCAATTACCTCTTGCCCTTTGGGCCTACCACACTAGTATTCGGACACCCACTAGGGCAACTCCATTTTCACTAGTGTATGGTGTTGAGGTCATCATGCCTTTAGAGTTAGAAATCCCATCGTTGTGCATATCCATGCAAGAGTTCATCGATGATGACACCACATGGTAGGCTCACCTAGACCAATTAACTTTACTTGATGAATGATGCGTTAATGCTCTTGAGCACCTACGTGTTTATCAAGAGTGGCTTAAGAGAGCCTATAACATGAAAGTCCATCCTAGAGACTTTTAGGTTGGTGACCTTGTTCTAAAATAGAACCAACAAAATTCTAACTTGTCGCCCCATCTATGGGATAAATTTATGGTAAACTGGTTAGGTCCTTACATTATCACTAGTCATATTGGACCTAGAACTTATCACCTAGCTTCCATTGAAGGATGTGAGGAGCCTAAACCCTTGAATATCCTTCACCTATGGCCTTTTCATGCTTAAAGTATTGTGCCCTACCAAAATCTCCAAAGGTATCTATAAATCCTTTGGTCACCCAAAAACTCCAAAGGTATCTATAAACCCTTTGGTCACCCAAAAACTCCAAAGGTATCTATAAACCCTTTGGTCACCCAAAAAGCTCCAAAGGTATCTATAAACCCTTTGGTCACCCAAAATGCTCCAAAGGTATCTATAAATCCTTTGGTCACCCAAAAACTCCAAAGGTATCTATAAACCCTTTGGTCACCCAAAATGCTCCAAAGGTATCTATAAACCCTTTGGTCACCCAAAAATCTCCAAAGGTATCTATAAACCCTTTGGTCACCCAAAAAGCTCCAAAGGTATCTATAAACCCTTTGGTCACCCAAAATGCTCCAAAGGTATCTATAAATCCTTTGGTCACCCAAAATGCTCCAAAGGTATCTATAAACCCTTTGGTCACCCAAAAAGCTCCAAAGGTATCTATAAACCCTTTGGTCACCCAAAAATCCCAAAGGTATCTATAAACCCTTTGGTCACCCAAAATGCTCCAAAGGTATCTATAAACCCTTTGGTCACCCAAAAACCCAAAGGTATCTATAAACCCTTTGGTCACCCAAAATGCCCCAATGGCATCCACTAAGCCCATTGGTCAAATGTATATATATATATTATCAAAATCCAAAAACATCATTAAAATAACAAAAATACAAAAATATTGCATTACATTACATTTCATATCATTGCATTATACAATCACTTGCATTAAGCATACCCATCATTGCATTTTGCATTCTAGAGTTGATCATACATGTCTAGCACTAGGTCTGTACACTAGCCATCCTTCAAAATCAACTTTGTCAAAAGTCATTATTAACACTCATCTACATTACAATTATCATTTCCATCCACATTCCCCACCTTTCATATTTGTGTCTGTTTCCCTTCACCTAGTCATTTGTTATAAGGTATCATTAGGGTTTTTGGTCACTCAACCATCTCTAGTTTTCTTTTCATATTTTGTAGAAATCTATCCTGATTTTTAGAAGGTAGAGTCTTGCTTTGATTGTACCTTGTATACGTCATAATCCCAACATATTTTCACATTAATAAATCCAAGTTTTGCACAAGGAAATATGAAACCTACAAAGTGGTCTTTGTTACCTTAAGTAAAAAGTTTACCTTGCTCATCCCCCTATGTGAATGGTTCAAAAATATTAAGAATTGATAAAAGGACAAGCTCCTCCTTACCCAAAGCAATAAAAATCCCTTGCCCCATGCCAAATTTGGGCAAGTATCCAAAGAGAAAAAAATAGTGTTTTAACAAAAATATTCAAAATAAAAAGTGGTTTTCACCACTATCAAAAGCAAAAAGTAAAATAAATAGTGGTTCTCACCACTACCAAAATCCCTTGCTCACCAAAAAAAAATGAGCAAATCCCTAGAGCAATTCAAAAATAAAATAAAAGAAGGGAGTACTGAACTTGAATCCCTAGAATTCTCAGCATTTGACAACCATAAGGTGATCCTCATTATAGGTTGGGTGGCATCAAGCCTACTTGGAAATGGTGGTATCCTTATGCATGATGATATGTCTATCACATTAGCGACCTACTTTTGTACAGACCAATGTTTGCATGCGGATGAGCTAGCTTTTGGTAGCTTGTATTGCCTAGTGGTCTAATCCAACTACGTACAAAACTCAGGATAATGATACTCATAGGGTGATCTTCAGTACATATGGGCTGCATAAATCCTGTTTGGCACTGGGGTAACTTTATGCGTTATCATAGCAATGAACTCACATGCACACATAGGGATATTGAATATCTTGGTCATCCTAGCAGATTTATACCTTGCCAAAAAGTCTTGCATGGTTAATATACAACTTTTGACTAGGTCACTAGAGTGTTTGAGTCTCATGAAAACCTCAAGGACATTCTATAACATCTTACTATGCATTCCATTCCATACCATTTTATCACATGTTTGTTAGTTTACATTTTCACAATCCATTACATAGTCTTATGATAACGTTAAAATGAATCGATGAATTTTATACAGTCTATGGTGCTAGCATCTAGTGTGTCAAATAGTATTCATAATTCATCAGTACATATTAACAAATCATCCATTTCATTATGCATACACACATGTACATATCATCAAATCACATCATATTACAATACATGCATCCATGATAAGCATCCATAAAAGCATCAGTAAAGTAAACATAAACATTGCATACATCTAATAAAGTAGTAAGGAAACACATGATGACAATAGAAAAACTCATATATATATTTTTTTTTTTTTTTTATTATTATGTATGTATGTATGGGATAAAAAGATACATCATAATCCAAAAATTACTCGTAGGCTACAATCAAGTGGGTCCTTAGACCTCACACTACCAAAAATCCAAAAATAACCATAGAGTCTCAAAATCCATGGTCACATAGGATTGACACCATGACTCTCACCCCCACCCTCATTTCTCATTGAGAGCTCCTAGATCTGCTCTCCCTGGCCCTATCTGCTCTCCTCATAGAGCTAGGTGCCCCCATCCTCGTAGATGACTACCCTGTACCACTCCTCCTACTCTATTGGGACCCACTAGCAGAAGAGTGAGTTGGTAAGCACCCTCTAAGGTATGCTATCTCATCCTCCAAATCTTGTGTGTATGGTGTCCTCTTGATGATGCTTGGTAGTCACTCAGTAAGGTCTAGAGTTGTGTCACCTCCTCTTATAGCTTAGCTATCTCACCACTACTAGATCCCCCATGGCTCGAGCTCCCTTCTCTAACCTATGATTAAAGAGTAGCTAACTCTACTACCTACCTATCAATATTTCCTATGTAGTCTACACTTATACTTGTAGGAGAGCCCTCTCCTCTGCGTACTCCCTCCACTCCTATCTCCCTCTGATCATCTCACCTTATAGCTCATCAATGGTGGCATCTTATGCTACCAACTATGCCTACACTCCCTGCTCATCAAAATCATCCTCATCATAATCATCCTATGATCCTCCATATCCATGGTATCCATCCACTCATCATCTACCTAGTGATGCACATGTCACTCACCTAAGTCTAGCTCCTCCTCATCTAGAGCCTCATCATGTCCCTCATCTAGAGCCTCCTTATGAGCCTCCTCTATCACTATAGTTGTACCACCTCCTAGCGGTCCCTCCCCTCACCACTGGTGCATCACCCACTAGGAGTCATACTCTATTGTGGTCCCTACATCATCTAGCTCAGAGATCCTCTATAGGATCTACCTCCTCTCCAACTACCTCCACTATAGGCCAAGTAAGTGTCCTCTCATCCCCATGGTATTGGTAGATCACTAGCTCTCTAGGAAACCCCTGGCATAGCCCAAACTACCATATCACTCGAGCATATGGGAAATACTCTCACTCGGTCCCATGTCGACCAACTAACCATCTCCCTCACCATACTCGATGAAGTTGCACCTCAGCCTCAGGCCATGTTGGACAATCCCTGTATGGTCTCCAAGTAACCTCCTCTACCCTAAGCTATGCAAATGACTATGCATAATGATCAATCATACCTACATAGGGATGGCTCTAACCCCTCTCCTGGTCTCACTACCATAGGATCCCATAGCCTATCTCCACATCTATAAGTTGTGCTTATGTCATCCAAGGTAGTCCCTATGGTCGATCCATAATAATATGCTACCATCCCCACACCTATAGTAGAAATTTACATCCCAATCCTTTCTACCCATGATAATGGATCTCGTACAACTCATCATAAAGTTGTGCTAGCAACGTAGTACCCCAAGCCATCACTAATGACCTCTCTATGGTGCACTCCACAAGTGAAAATGCCAACTCCAAAAGGTTCCAAGGGAACCTGGCTCCTAATGAGTCTGGTAGCAACATGTTGGAGATAAGCATCATCAGTAAGGCATGTCTCATAGTCAAAACCTCTACCTCATACCATAGCTCCACTAGGATGCCTCCGCTAGGCAAGTCTCATACTACCTCATGCCAGTCCTCTCTAAAGTATCTCTACAAAATCGTATCTCTAAGATCTCGATGAGTAGATATAATCGGATGCCCCTCTATCAGAATGTGAAAATTTTTGTAGATGTCCTCTAACATCACTGTCATCTCCCAAGTTGGTAAATGGAAGGTGTTAGTGCGAGGGTCCCACAAATCTATCAAAGTCGTTAGGTAGGTTGTGTCTCCTAGCACTGACTCTAACTGTGTCACTTGGTTGAGACCAATGGCGTCAAGCAATTTATAACAATCCTTTTTTAGTAAGTCCCTAGTAGTCTAAAAAATATCTGAAAATCAATATCGACTATTGATCACTTGACAGAGGCAAGCAAGTTCAACAAAAATACAATAAACTTTCACAAAAATCACAAAAAAAGCTCAAAAAAGGGACCTTTTTCCCCCAAATTTATGGTTGTCTCACCCAGGTATGCCCCCTAAATTGGCAATTGTCTC
>JAQPPZ010010086.1:0-22157 GCA_028583015.1 Wollemia nobilis | reverse complement strand
TCATGCATTGCACACCGATCAAACTGCCATGGCCTTCCCAATAGAAAATGACAAGCATCCATAGGCAGGATGTCAAACAAGACCTCATCACGATAATTTCCAATATTAAATTTTACCAATCATTGCTCACTAACTAAAGCCCTATGATCCTTCTACAACCATGCAATCCAATATGGATGCGGGTGTCTCTTCCTCTCTAACTATAGTTTGGTAACCATTCCTTCTGCAACTAGGTTATCTGTGCTATCATTATCTATGATAACATTACAAACCTTACCTACACATTTACACCTTGTGCAAAATAAGCTCTTCCTCTGATCTAGATCTCTCTCCTCATTCAACAAGGCTCTCCTTGTGATCAAAACTTCTCATTTTTTTGCTTCTTTAGAGTGCTCGGATTCAACACCTTCATCTACAACAATAGCTCGGGCATTACCTTCGGGCCTCTTATTCATCCTCTCTTGGTGTTGTGGAAACTCGTATGCTCGATTTCCCTTCTTCCCCATAGTTGAAATAGGTTCCCTAAAATACTCCTCTTCTATATCCTCATCTAGACCTTCCTCTTCCTCTTTGGTAACCATTATTCTGGTCATGGGGGCGGTAAGCATTATTCCCCTTTTGGTTATGACTACTATTGGCTTCTCCATTCTTCTTTTTATCTTCAATTTTCCCTCCATTAGTTCTACCACCAATTATTCCACCACAACCTCTTTCTCGTCGCTTTCTCTCAAACCTTCTATTCAGCTTTTCTTCAACCCTCAAGGCAAATTGGTAAGCATCCTCTATGGTGGTCATCCTAACTAGACTTAACTCCTATTGAATACTTACTCTTAACCCATTAAAATAATGGGCTACCTTCTCCTTGTTGTCCTTAGAATGGTCTGTTATGATTAAAATTTTGTAAAAATCCTCTTTGTATTATTTGACATACTTGCTCTACTGCCTCAAACCCCGCATCTTCTTTAAAAGATACAAATTGTAGTCAGCTGAAATGAATTACCTCTTCAACTTCTCCACCATCTGCTCCCACCTTGTTATCCTTTCTTTTTCTCTTTTGTTTCTGTCTAGTTGTACTCCCTTCCACCATATGCTAGCATGACCCTTCAACTTGGTCTTAGAAAAATTGACCCTCTCAGGGTCTTCAACCTCCTCATACTCAAAGTATTATTTCATATCGTTGATCCAATCAATCAACTCTTTTGGATCAAGATTTCCAAAATACATTGAAACCTCCATCTTTGGTCTCTTTCCAATATGAGATATGGCTCTGTATAACATGGATTGTGTAGGATATACTATTTCTTCTTCTTCCTCGAATTGGTCCTCTTCTTCTTCAACTTAATATTCATTGCCATATTATCTCCTTGATTCAAACCCTCTATGTAGCTCCTCTTGTAGAGCTTGAACTTGCCTCTGCAAAGATGTAAAATATTCTTCTGGCACCACATTTCTCCCACCACCATGGTTTCTTTATGGAGGTATTCTTCTCACATCTCTCACAAAACCTACCCACAAATCCTAGTTTAAACTGCCTCACGTTCGACGATCTGTTTACACACTCAGGAACTCCAACTCTGATACCACTTGGTGAAGATCAAGCCACACTAAACAAACCATACATAGGTGATATTTTTTTCTTTTCTTTGATCATGTCATAGAACCAAGTTTTTCATTAATTTTTCATCCCCAAAGAGGTTACAAAATAAATAGCCCTTTTACCAATTCAAAATTTCCCTCTAATACCTTATTTTTCCCTTTTCCTACCTAAAATAATGCATTTGAAATTTGAATTTAGGAGGCAAACTTCCTAGGGTCATAACTTCGTGCTCATTACCCCGATTGACTATTATTGCATGTTTTTGAAATGGGCATGGGGTAAACCTTAGCTAAGGCTAATAAGTCCTTTGAAACTTTAAGACCTCCAAAATTCACCTGCAAATTTTACTAGTTTTACTAGCAAGAATTTTTCACTAGTTTTTAATAGGGTAGGAGACACTAAAAATTACATATCTTCCAAACTGCTCAAGATATTAGGATGATTCTTTTGGCGCTGGGTCTAATTTTCTATTCCCTACACAAATAAATACACTTAGCAAATAATTAAATCAAATACAAATTTTGGGTGATGCAAGATCACTCTTACACCACTAGATGCTTCTCCATCAATAACATTCCCTGTGTTCTCTATATACGGAGAATTATATTCATCTACACATTTTTAAGAGGCAATTTTTTTTTCCCACTCGAAAATGTTTTTGTTACTTTGTCCTTTTCTCCACCTAAGAACAATTCATTCGGCCTCAAGTGGAGTAAATATTCGTAGCAATTATTTTTTTTAGTGGAAAATATTCTATATTTTTTTATTAGCAAATCGTTGTATCTTCATCTATAAAATAAATTAATGGAAATTGCTCTTCGCGTCCTATAAAGAAACTCTTGGTCTAATTAATAGACCAGAGTTCTTTATCTTCAACGTGGTCTCTTTTGACCACCGTTGGTCTTGGCGCGCTTGAGACTTTGCCTCAACACGACTCCTCCATTAAATTTCATTTCGAAGATCTCACGATTTTATATTCTCGATCCTCTTCCCGTTTTCTTGTCCTTCGATGCTTCGGGATATCATCGACTAGTTTTTTGCTATAAAATCCTCTTACTTGCGCTTAAATCAATAATTCATTTTTGATATGAATATATTTGATAGAGCATTAAGAGAGTTGTTTTAGGCAATTTGCTATCTGTTCTCTCTTTTTGTATGAGATATCTGTTTTATAGGTCTATGGAGAAGTCTCAACATTTGAAGCCTCTTCGAGTACTCGGCTAGTGATGCCATCGAATCCTCTACGTATAGTTCCAAGCTATTTCTTTTTTGCAAGTCTATGAAGACATCTCATGATACAAAAATTTATCGATTCACTAGTGGTTGTGGTGTTGAGGTCTATGGAGACATCTCGATATTCAAAATCTCTCAAAGTATTCTACCAGTGACACCATCGAATCCTCTACGTATAGTTCCAATATATTTCCTTTTTTTAGGACAGTGGAGATGTCTCCTGATATGAAACTTCATCAATTCACTGGTGGTTGTGGCACCGAGGACTTCTATGCATACATAGCCCTCTACATCATTCATTAAGGGCCCTCATTGTATGCCACTATTCTCTCATTATCTTCCCAGAGAGACTTCAACACCTCCCCTTCAATCTTCTCTGACTACTGGTGCAATCCTCTCCACCACTCCCTTTGGTATTGTTCAATTTTTTTTATTCTCTCCAGTGAAGTGCTTTAGATACGTCGTTTCATCTGACATATCTACATTTTTTTGGGGGCTTTAATTTATTAGAGTCTATATTGTATCATTCCAGTAAGAGAAATTTTGGTTCCTTTTATTTCCAGCCTCTACTTGGCTCAAAAAATCAAGGACTTTGTAAAAATTAATATAAATTCCTTTGGGGGGGTTGATAGGGTGCTTTTTTCGCACCTATCATAGTTTCGAGGGGGGAGTTTTGTCTTTGCGTCATTTATTTTCGCCTCCATTTTTTTGCCTTATTATTTAGTATAATTTTTATTTGCTTAAATCATAAAGGAAAATATAAAATCTAACATTTTGTCTTTATAATTTTCCATTAAGCAAAATTTTATATTATACATTTCTAATTGATTCCTTGGTATAATTCATTCTCTCTTAAGAACTTATAAGTGAAAAGTATTTCTTTTAATTTTTCTCTACTTTTTCAGAACTTATAATTGTTATATCAAAAGATCAATTAATTATTTTGCTATTTAAAATTAATTCTTTCTTAAATAAGTTCTTTTCTAAAATTCAAAAGTAAAAAGTATAAATTTCTTTTAACTTTTCTATTTCAGAACTTATAATTGCTATATCAAAAGATTTAATAAATATTCTATTTTCTTTTAATCAAGCAAAATATAGAGAATTAAATCATTTTTTGGCAAAAGAATATTTTAAATACTTAATATTTTAATTCAAAATTATTTTCCTTTACTTAAAATTTTAAACAAATATTATATCACCACTCACCTTATTGGTCATCCATATAACTAATAGTTTCCCTCACGTAAGGGCGAGTTATTAAGACAACCAATATAGGCCTGGATGATACAAGCCTAAGTTCCACGTATCCAATCTTATCAATACTTATAGTTTCCCTCTCGTAAGGGTGGGTATTTGAAAGACAAGATATAAAGGCCTGGCATATTTGTAATCCTTAAAATCTTATATCAAATATTCTCAAAATACTTATAGTTTCCCTCTCGTTAGGGCGGGTATTTTTGAGTTATTTGGTATTCCTTAATTGCTTTGGCATATTTGTTCTCATTACCCTCATTGAATATCCCTTTCCTAAAATTACTTATAGTCTCCCTCTCGTTAGGGCGGGTAATTTTTTGAGAAATAGGTATTTCTTTAAGGATTTTGAAAACTATTATCCATTGCATTCTTCAAAGTTAAAGGGGGGAACTTTGGGTTAACTTCAAAATGAATTCAATGAATACAATTGATCTTCTCACTCCTCATAACTACCATACATGGAAACCCAAAATTTTAAATCTCATTTCTCAAAAAGGGCTCACTCACCTATTAGAAGAAAAGCAACCTGAGTTTGATAAAGAATATGAAATATTTGTTCACAAAGGGAAAATGCATGAAACTATGGGTATTATTAGCTCTAATGTTCATGAAAGTTTGTGGTTTCACATTACAGATTGTAAAAATCCTCATGAAAGTTGGGAGAAACTAAAAACTTTATTTGGAAAAGTAGATCAAATTAGATCAATGCAACTAGAAGTAGAACTAACAACTTTGTCTCCTGAAGACTTTAGCAGTATTGTTGACTTCCTCACCAAATTCAAAGAAGTCCTCTCTCAATACAAAGGTAGTGGGAAGACTAATACTGAAGAAGAGTGCATTTATCTAATTCTTTCTAAACTAAATGGTGCATTTCAAATCTTTGCAACTACTTTTCTATCTACAAAAGATGCTCTTGGTGCAACCTTTAAAATGCCCTCTTTAGAAGAATTTTGTGATAGAATAACTAGGGAAGAAACTAAAATTGCAAGATATGAGTCCTCTTCCTCTTCCTCTTCCTCAAAAGCCTTAGTAGCCTCCACCTCTTCTAAAGAAAAATTCAAAAATAAGGAAAGGAATCCCATAACCTGTACTCACTGCAAAAAGAAAGGTCATTCTGCAAATAAATGCTGGAAAAGACTTCAACAATTGGAGGCAGCTATGAAGGATCAAAATATAGACAATAAAAAGCAAATAGGGAAAGCCCTAAATGTTCAAGGGAAAACCTCCAATTCTTCCTCTAATTACTGGGTTCTAGATTCTGGAGCTACTCATCACATGACTGCTTCAGATGAGTCATTCTCTTCTATCTCCTCTAGTTCTACATGTAGCATAGAAGTGGGTGACTCTTCCTTTATCCCAGTCAAAGGAAAGGGGGACATAATCATTGATGGTGGCTCTATAAATAATGTTCTCTATGTTCCAAACATTGCCACAAATCTCCTCTCCATCTATCAAATTTGTACTTCTGGAAAGGGGAAAATAGTTCTCTTCTCTCCAACAGGAGTTGAGATAAGAGACTTTCAAGATCCCCATTCTCTCGTAGCTAAAGGAGATATTGATCACAACACTCACCTATTTCACTTCAAAGGATTCAAAAATCTAGAAGGGGCCTCCTATTTTGTGGCTCATGGAGATCTTGAAAGCAAAATTTGGCATGAAAGGTTTGGTCATCTTAGTTACAACTACCTAAAGGAATTGAGCACCCATGATATGGTCACAGGTTTACCCCAAGTCTCTTCTATTGATGGATTTTGTCTTGGATGTGCTCTTGGAAAGCAACATCAAGATCCTTTCCACCCAAGTAGTTCTCTAAAAGCCTCATCCCCTCTAGAACTAATCCATAGTGACTTGATGTCTTTTCCTGAACCTTCTTTCAAAGGAGCAAAATATGCTCTAACATTTATTGATGAATTTTCTAGAAGAACTTGGGTCTACTTCCTAAAATATAAAAGTGATGTTCTATCCCACTTTAAAGTCTTCAAAGCCTTAGTTGAAAATCAGGCCTCTTGCAATATCAAGCAAATTCGCACTGATAATGGGGGGAATACTGCAGTAATGAATTCTCCATATTTCTATCAAATCATGGCATCATTCATCAACATTCTATCTCCCATAATCCTCAGCAAAATGGCATTGCAGAAAGGAAAAACCGAACATTAAAGGAAATGGCAAATTGCATGCTCCATTCAAGAGATATTCCAAAAATTTTTTGGGCAGAAGCTATTAATTGTGCCAATTATATTCAAAACCGCACACCTCATAAAGCTCTTGACCATTTAACTCCTGAAGAAGCATGGTCTGGCTCAAAACCAGATGTTTCCTTCTTCAAAATTTTTGGGTGTACTACTTGGGCACACATCCCAAAGAAGAAAAGGAAGGCTCTAGATAAGAAAATCAAAAAGCTCATATTTATCGGTTATTGTGAGGAAATGAAAGCATACAGGCTCCTTGATCCCTCAACTCATGAGGTCTTCTTCCATAGGAATGTCCAATTTGATGAAACATTCCCTCAAAAATATCCTCAATCCCCCTCTTCCTCCATTGAGCCTTCTCCTATAGTAGAACCTCAATATTATGAAGATCCAACTCTTGAGATTAACTTAGAAATTGATAACCAATATGAGGAACCTGTAACTCCAACTCAATGTCTTTCAACTCCTTCTACTCCTTCCACTATGCCAAAATGGGCCCACACCATTGTTAAAGAAGCTACTCCCTACATCCAAAATCTTCCATCAACCAGATCAACCAACCCCATAGGCATTGGTCTTGTCTGTCAGTCTATTTCCTCTGATCCTCAATCCTTCAAAGAAGCAACAGGAATTAAAGAATGGGATGAGGCCATGGAAAATGAATTTTCTTCCTTAATCAAAAACAAAACTTGGGATTTAGTTCCCTTTCCTAAAGGAAGGAAGTTAGTTCATTGTAAATGGATCTACAAAACAAAATATGGGCCTAATGGAGAAATAGACAAACACAAAGCTCGCCTAGTAGCCAAAGGTTTTTCTCAAATTGAAGGTATTGACTATGTAGAAACCTTTGCTCCAGTTGCTAAAATGGATTCTGTTAGACTGGTTCTTGCCCTAGTTGCTTCCCAAAAGTGGTATGTCTATCAAATGGATGTAAAAAGTGCTTTCTTACATGGGGACTTAAAAGAAGAAATATTCATGGAACAACCTATTGGTTTCACTCAAGACTCCTCTCTTGTTTGTAGGCTAAAAAAGTCTCTCTATGGCCTCAAACAAGCCCCTAGAGCTTGGTATGAAAATATGGACTCCTTCCTTCTTTCAGCAGGTTTTTCTCATTGTGAGTCTGATAACACAGTCTACATTTGGAGAGATGAAGGCAAAATCACCATTCTTGTTCTATATGTTGATGATATTCTTCTCACTGGTAGTAATTTCACTCACATTTAGACTATAAAAGACTCCCTCTCTAAAAAATTTGAAATGGCTGATCTAGGTTTAGCTCATTACTTCCTTGGGATTCAAATAAGTCAAACAGATACAAGAATTTCATTGTGTCAACAAAAGTACACACTAGATCTTCTTCAAAGGTTTAAAATGATATATTGTAAACCTTCTCCTACCCCTTTTCAATCTGGCATAAATCTTAGTACTTCCTGCTCATCCCCTCTATGTGATGCAACTCTATACCATCAGCTTGTAGGAAGTTTGTTATACCTTACTCATACTCACCCAGATATCTCATATGTTGTTGGCCTAATATCTAGATTCTCTCATCAACCTCACTTCAGTCATTGGCAAGCAACAAAAATAATCCTCCATTACTTGCAAGGCACTACACACTTTGGGCTCTTATATAAGGGAAAATCCATGGATATCATTGGCTACATAGATTCAGATTGGGTAGGTTCAATAGAAGATAGATGTTCAACCTCAGGCTATGTATTTTGCCTTGGTTCTTCACCAATAGCCTGGTTATGCAAGAAATAACAAGTAGTAGCCTTATCTTCTACAGAGGCAGAATACAGGGCAACAATTTTAGCTAGTCAGGAAGCTCTTTGGCTTCGTCAAATTTTGAGAGAATTTGGTTTCTCCCATGAAAAGCCTATAACTCTTTGGTGTGACAATCAAAGCACAATTCATATTGCACGCAATCTGGTTGAGCATCAATGCACCAAGCACATTGAGATACACATGCACTTCATATGACAACATATTCAGAATGGGGATATATACTTGGACTATATTCCAACTGAGAATCAAATTGTAGATATCTTCACCAAGTCATTTCCTTCTCCGCGTTACCTTCAGTTGTGAGATAAACTTGGAGTAATACAGTTGCATTGACAAAGAGGTCTTCCACCTCTCATTATATTGTTTGGAGAATGGTTTTTTCCCTTGTGGTTTTTTTATCATCTCTCCAACAACATGTAGATTATGAGGACAATCTTCGCCATCCGAAGACATGCCTCTATCTTGGATATTTTTTTATGTGACAGATGGTTTTTCCCCAAGGGGTTTTTTCACCATCTATGTATTGTAAATGAGTACCTCATCAGGCCATGTTGCCGGGACTCATCATTATTATTGTATTAAGAGGACAATATTCACCATCCGAAGACAAGCCTCTTCCTTAATTCCTTTTTGATTGATGGTTTTTCCCATAGGGTTTTTACCATCTCTTCAAAAAAGTTGTGATAGTTGGTTTTTCCCAATGGGTTTTTCACCATCTATATTAATTGTAAATGAGTACCTTATGGTGGAGAACAGATCTAAGCACAAGACAGGAAACAAGAATAACAAGAGCCAAATTTCTTATCCAATAGCTTCGAAAGAATTTACAAAGAATATACAACAATCTATCGTTTTGCCAACCCCTTCTCATTACAATCCTTGGGTTTTTATCGAGGTCCCGATCCTCTGTGTTTTCAAACTTCCCACGATCTGCAATTGCCACCTGGAACAATACTGGAAAGTTGCATTGATGAGACTTTGGGTGAGGTGCGCGATTGGCTGCCATACCCACCGGGATCTTCTTCTCGAACTGCTGCTTCGTTGCTAGTTGCTATAAATGCGTCTCTAGATATCCTGCGCGAGTGGCCAACATGCTTGTTGGAATCTTCCTCTGAAACTGCTGCTTCACTACCGCTAGCTTGCCGTGCACGAAGGGACGCCTTTATGAAAGCTTGGAGTGCATGTTTTTCTTTTGGTCGCGATATCGCGACATGTCGCGATATCGCGACAATTCCTTTCTATGCTTTCTCTCTCCTATTCCGATCGCGATATCGCGACATGTCGCGATATCGCGACATTCCTTCCTTCATGCCTTCTCGCTTCCGCTTTGGCCGCGATATCGCGACCTGTCACGATATCGCGCCATTTTTCTATCGTGCCTCCGTTCTTCAGTTTCGGTCATGAAATCATGACATGTCACGATTTCATGACCTTCCGTCCTCCGCGCCTTTGCTCCCTGCTCTGGTCGCGATTTCACATGCGAAATCATGACATGTCACGATTTCGTGACCTTCGGTCCTCCGTGCCTTTGCTCCCTGCTTTGGTCACGATTTCATGACCTTCGGTCCTCCGCGCCTTTGCTTCCCTGCTTTGGTCACGATTTCGTGACCTTGTGTCTTCTGCGCCTTTGCTTCCCTGCTTTGGTCACGATTTTGTGACATGTCATGATTTTGACCTTGTGTCCTCCGCGCCTTTGCTTCCCTGCTTTGGTCATGATTTCGCGACATTCTGTCCGTCGCTTCTCTATCTCCTATTTTGGTCATGATATCACGACACTTTTTGTGTCATGATATCGTGACACATATTTTTCTTTGCAAAATACTTAGAAAAATTTGGTTGATGCTAGATTGCTCTGCTGCCCTCGGATGCTCCTGCATCAGACACCCGAGGTGGATTGAGAAGTGATCCTCACTTCTGATCTTTGAGAGGAAGACCCAGGCGGTCAACCTCTATTTTTGATAGCCAAGTTGCATCTTCTATAGGTCTGCCCTTCCACTTGATCAAATATTCAGAATACTGTTTGTTCCTTGTGCTTCTGCCTTCACGAGTATCTAATATTTCCTCGATCTCATCTGTGGTTGGGTTAGACGCTGGAATGCTCCACAATTCTGTACTTGGTGCCTCTGTACTGTTTCCTTCATGGTATTCCACTAAATCTGATATGTTAAAAATAGGTGAAATGTCAAGCCCACTTGGCAATTCCACTTCATATGCATTGCCTGAGTCCCGTTTTTCCAGTATTCTGCATGGCCCAAACTTCTTCATCTTCAACTTGTTATAAGTTTTGGCTGGAAATATTTCTTTTCTGAGATGGACCATGACTTCATCTCCCACTTCGAACTCTTTGAACCGCCGCTTTTGGTCTGCTCTTGTCTTATACTGAGTATTCATTTTTGTAATTTGTTTCTTCACTTCTTCATGCAGGCTTTTCATCTGTTTCGCAAATTCCTCAGCCTCGGCACTGCACTTTTCCCCTTTCTCTAATTTCCTCAGCTCAAAAACATTTCTTGGGCTGTTTCCATATATGACTTGGAATGGGGATTTGTTTGTACTCTTGTTGACAGAATTGTTGTATGCAAATTCCGCCTGCGACAAAACCAAATCCCATCCCTTGGGTTTATCTGCTATCAAGCATCTTAATAAATTACCCAGACTTCTATTTACCACCTCTGTCTGTCCATCAGTCTGTGGGTGGTATGCAGAACTGAACTTCAGATCTGTCTTCAACTTCTTCCACAATGTTCTCCAGAAATAACCAACAAACTTTGTATCTCTCTCAGAAACTATGCTTTTTGGTAGACCGTGAAGTCGTACCACTTCCTTGAAAAATAACCCTGCAATGTGAACCGCGTCACTTGTTTTCTGGCAGGGAATAAAATGTGCCATCTTGGAGAATCTGTCAACCACCACAAATACGGAGTCATTTCCCCTCTGTGTTCTCGGCAACCCAAGAATGAAATCCATGCTGATGTCCTCCCATGGCCTCTCAGGTACAGGTAACGGCTGATATAATCCTGTGTTCTGCCTCACGCCTTTTGCCATCTGGCATATTCTACAACTTTGCACAAACCTTTTCACATCTTGCTGCAGTTGCGGCTAGTAGTAGTTCTCACTCACCAGGGCAATGGTCTTATCCCGACCAAAATGTCCAGCCAGTCCCCCGCTGTGCTTCTCCTTGACTAAGTTTTCCCGCATGGAACTCCTTGGAATGCATAATTTACTTCCCCTGAACAACATTCCATCTTGGATTAGAAAATCCAACCATTTTGTCCTGTCCAAAGTAACAGGTGCCAAGCAAGCCATCCAGGCTTCTGCAAAATCAGGATCTTCAGGGTACAGACCCTTTAGTTCTTCGAATCCTACCACTTCCACTGTCATTTCAATCAACAAATTCTGCCTTCTACTTAAGGCATCTGCAACTCTGTTTGATTTTCTGCTTCTGTGCTTCAACACAAAGGTATAGCTTTGGAGAAACTCAACCCACTTCAAGTGCCTCTGATTCAGTTTTGTTTGGCTGTTAATGTACTATAAGGCCTGATGATCAGTGAATAGAACAAACTCTTTTGGCAACAAATAATGCCTCCACTTCTTTAGAGCCTGAACTATAGCATAAAATTCTTGATCATAAACTGAATACTTTTTTCGAGCATCATTGAGCTTCTCACTAAAGTAAGCAACATGTCTGCCTTCCTGACTCAGTACAACTCCTATTGCACTACCACTGGCATCACAATCTACCTGAAATACCTTGTTAAAGTCTGGGAGTGCCAAAATAGGTTGTTCTGTGACCTTCTTCTTCAATAGATCAAAGCTCCTATCAGCCCCTAAGGTCCACTTAAATTCTTTCTTATCCCCTCTCATTGTTTCTGTGAGGGGTGCACAAATGCTGCTGAAATTTCTAATGAATTTTCTGTAAAAGCTGGCTAGACCATGAAATGATCTTACCTCTGTTGTGCTTCTCGGGGTAGGCCATTCGATGATAGCTCTCACCTTTTCTGGGTCCATTTTTAGACCTTCTACTGAGATGACAAATCCTAGGTACACTAACTCCTTCTTTACAAAATTACACTTTTTTAGATTAATTAATAACTGCTCCTCCCGCAGCTTCTCAAAAACCCTTCTGATATGCATCAGGTGCTCCTCCAGGGTTCTGCTAAATATTAATATATCATCTAAATAGACAATGACAAATTTGCCTAAAAACTCTTTCAGTACCTCATTCATCAGCCGCATGAAGGTACTTGGTGCATTGGATAGCCCAAATGGCATGACCAACCATTCATACAAACCCTCTCTGGTCTTGAAGGTTGTCTTCCACTCATCTCCTTCTCTGACATGGATCTGATGGTAACCACTCTTGAGGTCAATCTTGGTGAAGTACTTGGCTCCACTCAAACAGTCCATTATGTCATCCATTCTTGGCAATGGAAATCTGTATTTTATTGTGATCTTGTTGATGGCTCGAGAGTCTGTACACATTCTCCACTCTCCATATTTCTTTGGTGCTAGCACTGCAGGTACTGCGCATGGACTTAAGCTTTCCCGAATCAGTCCCTTCTCCAGCAACTCCTGGACCTGCCTGTTTAGCTCTTCAGTTTCTACAGGCGTCATTCTATGTGCAGCTTTATTGGGCAAGCTTGATCCTGGCACCAAATCGATATGGTGACTGATCTTCCTTACTGGGGGTAAACCCTCAGGCACATTATCAGATATAATATCTAGAAATTCCTCCAACAGATCTAGGACTTCTGCTGGGGTATCTTTGCATTCTTTCTCCCCGACTCTAGGAATTAATGCATAACACATATGTTCATGCTTCAAATCATCTAAAAATTTTCTCCCGTCAACTAAGCAAATTCTGGCACTGCCACATACCTTTTCTTCCACCTCCTTCAGGGGTTTCAGCTTATGACGCATTCCATTCTTTGTTACGGAGTAGGTGTTGGCATGGCCATCATGAACCGTGCACCTGTCAAACTGCCATGGCCTTCCCAATAGCAAATGGCACGCATCCATGGGCAGGATGTCGCACAAGACCTCATCACGGTAATTCCCAATACTAAATTTTACCAGGCATTGTTCACTGACCAACACCTTATGGTCTTTCTGCAACCACGCGATCCGATATGGATGCGGGTGTCTCTTCCTCTCCAGTTGTAGCTTTGTAACCATTCCCTCTGAAACTAGGTTATCCGTGCTACCGTTGTCAATAATAATATTGCAAATCTTACCCGTGCATTTACACCTTGTGCGGAATAAGCTTTTCCTCTGATCTGCGGCCCCCTCTTCATTCAGCAGGACTCTCCTCACGATCATTACTTCTCCTCTCTCTGCTTCTTCAGAATGCTCAGATCCAGCATCTTCATCAGTGACCGCGGCTCTGGCATTTCCTTTCGGCCTCCTATTATTCCTTTCTCGTTGTTGTGGGCACTCGTATTGGTGATGTCCCTCTTCTCCACACTGGAAGCAAGTTCCACGAAATCTTCCTCTTCCCTGGCCACGTCCAGCTCTGCCCCTTCCCCCTCGGTAATCATTATTCTGATTACGAGGGCGGTAGGTATTTTCTCTCCTTTGTTCCTGATTACTGCTACCTTCTCCATTCTTCTGAGAATCTTCATTTCTTCTTCCACTGGTCCTTCCGTCGGTTCTTCCGCCATGACCTCTTCCTCTTTGCTTGTTCTCAAACCTCCTATTGAGCTTTTCTTCAACCTTTAGGGCAAATTGGTAAGCGTCCTCTATGGTGGTCATCCGGACCAGACTTAATTCTTCTTGAATACTTGCTCGTAACCCATTAATGTAACGGGCTACCTTCTCCTTGTTGGCCTCTGAGTGGCCTGTTTTGATCATAATTTTATGAAACTCTTCTGTGTATTCTTTTACAGACTTACTTGATTGCCTCAACCCTTGCATTTTCTTTAGCAGGTCTAACTCATAATCACCAGGGATGAACTGCCTCTTCAGATTTTCTGCCATCCATTCCCATTTTGTTATTCTCTCTTTTCCTCTTTTATTTTGCTCCAGCTGCACTCCCTTCCACCAAATGCTGGCATGACCTTTCAGTTTGGTCTTAGCGAATCTGACCCTATCAGGATCCTCAACCTCCTCGTACTCAAAGTACTCTTCCAGATCGTTGATCCAGTCGATCAATTCCTCTGGATCAAGGTTCCCGAAATACGTGGAAACCTCCATCTTCGGCCTCTTCCCAATCTGGGATATGGCTTTGTATAGTCTGGCTTGAGCAGGATCTACTCGCTTCTTCTTCTTCCTCAGGCTGGCCTTCTTCTTCGTCATCTTCCTCTTCACTACCTTCATCTCTTCTTGGCTCCAATCTTCTACGCATCTCTTCTTGCAGGGCTTGCATTTGCCGCTGCAAAGCTCGGACATCTTCCGCTGCCGCCATGCCTCTCCCACCAACAGGGTTTCTTCTTGGAGGCATTCTGCTCACTCAATCACAAGCCCTCCCACAGATCCTGGTGTAACTGCCTCACGTCCGGCGATCTGTTACACACTCAGGAACTTTCGGCTCTGATACCACTTGGTGGAGAACAGATCTAGCACAAGACAGAAAACAAGAATAACAAGAGCCAAATTTCTTATCCAATAGCTTCAAAAGAATTTACAAAGAATATACAACAATCTACCATTTTGCCAACCCCTTCTCATTACAATCCTTGGGTTTTTATCGAGGTCCCGATCCTCTATGTTTTCAAACTTCCCACGATCTGCAATTGCCACCTGGAACAATACTGGAAAGTTGCATTGATGAGACTCTAGGTGAGGTGCGCGACTGGCTGCCATACCCACCGGGATCTTCTTCTCGAACTGCTGCTTCGTTGCTAGTTGCTATAAATGCGTCTCTAGATATCCTGCGTGAGTGGCCAACATGCTTGTTGGAATCTTCCTCTTAGACTGCTGCTTCACTACCGCTAGCTTGTCGTGCACGAAGGGATGCCTTTATGAAAGCCTGGAGTGCATGTTTTTCTTTTGGTCGCGATATCGCGACATGTCACGATATCATGACAATTCCTTTCTGTGCTTTCTCTCTCCTATTCCGGTCGTGATATCGTGACATGTCACGATATCGTGACATTCCTTCCTTCATGCCTTCTCGCTTTCGCTTTGGCCGTGATATCGTGACCTGTCACGATATCGCGCCATTTTTCTATCGCGCCTCCGTTCTTCAGTTTCGGTCACGAAATCACGACATGTCACGATTTCGTGACCTTCCGTCCTCCGCGCCTTTGCTCCCTGCTCTGGTCACGATTTCGTGACATGTCGTAAAATTGTGACATCGCGAAATCATGACATGTCACGATTTCGTGACCTTCGGTCCTCCGCGCCTTTGCTCCCTGCTTTGGTCACGATTTCGTGACCTTCGGTCCTCCGCGCCTTTGCTTCCCTACTTTGGTCACGATTTCGTGACATGTCACGAAATCGTGACATGTCACGATTTCGACCTTGTGTCTTCCACGCCTTTGCTTCCCTGCTTTGGTCACGATTTCACGACCTTGTGTCCTCTGCGCCTTTGCTTCCCTACTTTGGTCACGATTTCGCGACATTCTGTCCGCCGCTTCTCTATCTCCTGTTTTGGTCGCGATATCGCGACACTTTTTGTGTCGCGATATCGCGACACATATTTTTCTTTGCAAAATACTTAGAAAAATTTGGTTGATGCTAGATTGCTCTGCTGCCCTCGGATGCTCCTGCATCACCTTATCAGGCCATGTTATCGGAACTCATCATTCTTATTGTATTAAGAGGATAATATTCACCATACGAAGACAAGCCTCTTCGTTTCTTCCTTTTGATTGATGGTTTTTCCCATAGGTTTTTACCATCTCTTCAAAAAGAAGTCATTGTACATGAGTACCTCATTAGACTTGTTGTCGAGACTCATTTGTAAAAAACCTCCCCTAGTATCACTTAAGGGTGGGGTGTTAGAAAAAGTGAATATTCTCTTAAGTTCTACTAGGATAGACATACTTGAGTTTCGACTCCATGTGTCAAAACTCTTAGTGGCGTCTTCATCAGGTTTGATGAGTTATTGTAATCCAACGTCTCTCAATGATCAACTTTGTTATATATACAAAGTTGATCCTTGGAATAAATCAATTAGTTCTATTTTGTTTCTTCAAACTCTTGTAATGATTTGCATGTCTATTTTGGGAAATTCTAACAGTTTGCAACCATGTATTATACAATAAAAACTTGTCCATTCTCTTTGTTATATAAGTTTCACCAATACATTTGATTATCCCATGTATATTGAAAACTTAAAATAATGGAATCCTAAAATTCATTTGAATGGGAAAAAGAAGGAAAAACCTCTATTGGTTTAGATCATCTATGAGTACCAACTTTCCTTTTAGAAGGAATTAGAATTGTGTTGAAATATCCCTAGAATCCATCAATCACAATTATAATCATTATGGAATTGACATAAATAAACCGAGGTCCTTCAAGATCTTTCATGAGATGTAGCTATTTTTTGAGCATATGTATTTGTAATATATTTTTTGATATTTTCATATTTATTGAAATAAAACTTGCAACCAAATTACTTGTTTGTAGAAATCGTCCATTTCTTTTGTTTTTTACTCATATTGTTTTAATTACTACTTATTTTTGTTTCTTATATTAAAACAAACTCAAGGTTGTAATAACCTATTAATTTCATAATAACTCATGGGTCTTATCAATACCCTTAATATTCGATGATACCAATTTCATCATCACTTTTAGATTTGTTTGTGGTCTTAGCCCCACTTCTTGTTAACAATTGTGATATTTGTTTATGTTTTCTGATATAAATATCCTTTTGAATTTACTTTTTTTGTTTGTTCTTATTTTAAGAGTTTTCGTCTCTTTTTCCCTATCCCAGTAACACTTTCATATTCATCAATCTCTTCAAATTTCCAAATTGTTCATAATGAGATGCATCATCTATAAGTTTATTCTATTGTATAGAATATGGAGCGGAAGAAATATCCTTAACACTTTCTTATTTATGTTGCCCTAGAAATTTTAAAGGGAAAGTATTATTTTCCATAGTAATTACTTTCTTATGCTGCCATAAAAACCCTATATTTCCATGGATATTCTTTTTAATTTTATTTTGTAGGCTGCTTTTGAAACTATAGAATGGTAAGAATAAACTCTACATTACTTTCAATTTTTGTTGCAAGGAGAGGATTTTTACTCCTTGAGAAAAATGAAGACTATTTTACTTGGATTATACTTGACCTCTTCTACCTTCTTTGTTTTAAACCCTAACCTCTTCTACCTTCATTATTTTATATCCTAATACCCACATGGGTCTTATCAATACCCTTAATATTTGAAGATAAAAATTTCATCATCACTTTTAGATTTGTTTGTGGGCTTAGCCCCACTTATTGTTAATAATTATGATATTTATTTTTGTTTTCTAATATCAATATCCTTATGAATTTCCTTTTCTTTGTTCTTATTTTAAGAGTCTTCCTGTAACAACCCTCCAAACACCTATTTTATTATATACCTATTTTTTTGCAAGGATGAGGTACTACTAATGTATCTATGGATGCAGGAGATATGTATTGTTACTGGTAGGGTAATGCAAAGGATGGATGTCTCCTCAATGGACATAAGGATTATTTTGGTATAAGGTAAGTCAAGGGAAATGATGAGTGGTGGTGTATTCACCGATTGATAGGGACAAAGAACCCTATAGGCAATGCATTATCCAACGGTCAATGTAGAATGCATATCATGTAGTTGCATATGTAGAAATGTTTGATGTTTCATAATTTGTGTATTTGAGATGTTTGTATGGCAATGAAAATGCTTAATGCATGGGAGCCATAGTTTAAAATATTGGTTGGCAATGAGAATGCTTAATGCATGGGAGCCATAGTTTAAAATTAATAAAATAAATATAGAATAAAGATATAACTAATAATACTTTGAGGTTAAAAAAGGGAAATGTATGTTTGTGTGTTTGAGTGTTTAACTATGTTATTTATTTATTTAAAAAAAAATATATATATATATATATATATATATATATATATATATATATATATATATATATATATATAGTTAATTGTATAAACATTAACATATGAGTATAATGGAAGCAAATAAAATTTAATGTTTATGGTTGCTTTTGAGACAAGGTAAATAAAATAATTTAAACGATGGCATATTAAAATATAATAATATATTATGATTATCAAATAATATTGTTTTGCATTGGAGAATATTATTATTTTTATGGTATGGTTTTTGAACATGGAAGAAGTGGCTACCACCTGGCATATTTAGATAGATGGATTTTAAAATGAAAGTTAGTTTTGCATGCGGAGGAAGGGGAAACCATCCTCTAGTTGGGAGATACGGAGATAGGGAGGAGAGTACGCACGATGTGGGTGGTGTGCATGGTTATAGCAAGGGAAGGAGAATGAAGAAGAGAGAGAAAGGTGTTGGAAGCGAGGAGAAAACAATAAGTCTAATCTGATAAAAATTCTAGGAAAAACTAAAGAGAAAAATCTAAAAGTATGGCTTAAAGAATATGATGTTTTGTTGCTCTATGTGAGAATTTTGATTCTGTGTGTCATGGAAATGTTTGTAATGCATGCACTTGAAGGACTGATGAAAACATTACGTATTCATGTTTGTTGAGTGTCTGGTTGGTTGTGAACCTAAGACCAAGTTTATCCTTCTTAAAAAAAACTGATTAATGATGCATGTTGTGTTGAAAAATGCTATGATGTTTGTATGACGTGTTGGGAAATTTTGAAAAGCTCTACATGTTGAATTAAGTATAGAATAGTTGTATGCATATTAGATATAGTTTTATATCATGGTAGAACATCCGTTTTGATCCTTGGAAACCATAAAATAATCTAAGTATGAAGGAATAAATATGATGAACACTACAATCATAATGCATGCTATCTAATAACGGTTATGTCTGCGTTCAGGTAGTAAAGAACTGTGTATAGTGGAGGAAAGAAAATTATTGTACATTTTGAGTAACTTGGCAATTTTACTCAGGGTATGTTGGAGCCTGATTTATTAAAGGAATATATCCAAATTTGTTAACATGCATTTGGCATTGATTTTTTAGCTCCTAGGAAAAGCGTAGGACAGAGTCTAAAAAATTGTGTATGTAGCTTTGGGAAACATGCATGACATAGTTTTGGTTGTATGTAATGCAATTTCCTTTCTTAATATACCCATTCGATGGGAGTTTAATTTATGCTATTTAAAGCTATTGCTTGTGTATAAAATGTCATCACAAAATAAAGAAGGATTATTTCATATGGTTTCCTATTAAGTGTGATTGCAACAATGTCGAGCATAGTTAAATATGGACTAAGATATTTTAAAATATAATGTTGGGCAAATTAATTAGGAAAGCTTTGAAACATAGGATGTGTTTTTATTTAAATAAATAGATAGCTATGTGGGGAATAATCTACTTAAAATGCAAACTTGAAATTTGTTATAAAATTGAAACCCTATAAACATGTGCAATGATTAATGTCTCTTAAATTATTTCATACATAAAGTATCTTGCCTAGAGTCAATGTTTTAATACATCTAATTTTATTTCACTTCGACATAGTTTGGATGTAAAATATTTTAGTTTAAACACCCTGAATAGGTTAAAAAAAACACTATGGTGGATTGAGGTAACGAGTAATTCATTGTGTATAAAATAGACCTGATTATGATATCTAGTTTGAAGTTTTAATATGTCTATCTTCAAGCTTATATCAAGCTTAGGTTATGGTTATTTGCATTGGAAAATATGGAAACAACTAATAGGGGTGTTATAACGTAGTAAGCAATGTTAGCTTTATTCTTAGATTAAAGAATATTCAAATTAAACCATGGATTGATCCGTGAGTTATTAAGGGAAGCCTTACTATTGAAACCACTATGTAAGCTTGAAAGAGACGATGGACGGATACGTTTGTATGTTAGTTGTATATCATATTTATTTTAAAGCAAGACAACAAAGGTGTTTGGTGTATAGTTGCCTTACAAGAATTGCAGATGGTATTATTTTTCTTATTTAAAACCAGAATAATTTAAACTGCTTTTAAAAACTTCTTTAGATTAAACATTTTAGAACCATTGCCACAATACTTATTCTAATGCAAGCAAGCCGCTCTATCTCTTATTTATGTAGCAAAATTTTATAGAGTAATATAAGATGAGAAGGTGTTTTATTTTATTTTATTTAGAAGTAGCTTCTATTCCTTTAAATAAAATGAATTAAGAAGGAATCATAAAAAAATAGTATTGTAGATTTAAGGTTCTTTATTTTTTTTGCAAGGTTTCCAAAGTTTAATGATTTCTATTCAGCCTTAGTGAAAAACTTATAATAGAGAGATGGAAACTAGTTATCTTATGTTACATTATTAAATCTCAAAACCTTTAGGAAATGGTGTTTGTTTACAAACCTTTGTTTAGTCAAACTCCTTTAGACAATTCGAACCATAGTTAAGTTGAGAAAAAAGAAAATTAATATTGCGGGATAAACAATCTTAAAATGCAACCTAAGATTGTGGGCAAGACAACCTTGACAGAAAATCAATATTGTGGGAAGGAAAATCTTGTGAAGAGAAATAATAATGGTGGTTGCAGGTAGGAAAATCATCATGGATTAGGGCTCTAACTGTACTTCTAACGTAAAAAGGTCAAAATGGAAGGTAAAAAAGAGTTCTATGGGCATCTCTTCTAGGTTATCTCTACTAGTTAAGAGTGATAAATTATGCTTGACTAGAGGTTACCGACAACATGGTGGTATGGGACATCATGTTGGTTAATCAACACAAGATGTCGGGTGGTTACCAAGGCATTGGTAAGACCCTAGATGATGCTCCATGGAAAATGGTTGATCGTCTAGCTCGAGCATGTATGCGCTAAGTCTTACATGACATAAATATAAGACATAAGTTCATGAATTCATGTTAAGACATAAGAAAGTTATGCATCACACCTCTAGGTATTATGGGCCCTAGAGGAAAATAAACCCACTACCTGAACTTGGAATCTCAAGTGGAGAGTGAAGTTTAAAATAGGTAACTTTACGAGATTTGACCAATCTCGATCTCATGAGTATTTTGATTGTAGCGGAATGACACTCATGAAGATGGATTTAATATGTTCATACTAGAAAATAAAATAAGAATGAATGAAATAAATAATTTTTTTCTCATATTGAAGCCTCTGATATATGTAATAACCCTCCAAAACTCTACTCTATTATATGCCTAATTTATCTACAAGGATGATATACTACTAATGTATCTGTGGATGTAGAGGATAGGTATGTTACTGACAAGGACAATGCAAAATAAGGATGTCTTCTCAATGGACCGCAAGATTATTCGATGCAAGGTAAGTCTAGGAAATGGTGAGTGGTGGTGTATTCGCAAGTTGATGGGATAAAGAACCCTTTAGACAATGCATTCACGAACGGTGCATGTAGATGCATAAATGTAGTTGCATTTGTAGGGATGTTTGATGCTTGTCAAATTATGATTTTTAATTGGCGATGAAGATGCTAAAATGCATGGGAGCCATAGTTGTGATTAAGAAATAAAAATAGAATAGTGATATGATTATTTTTGTGTTATGATTTGAAAGAAAAAATATATGTAAAGGAGGCAAAGTAAAATAATTGGTAATCATATATTTATGAATTTATGTGTTTTGAAGAATTTATTTACTTAAAGGAAATAATATATAACATATTCATATATATATATATATATATATATATTGCTATAAGAACAAGAAAATATAATATGTTGCCAATAGCAATAAATAATTTTTAATGTTTTTTTTAAAACAAGGAACGCCAATGTTATAACCAATTATATTGTAAAGAAAATAGAATATAGGTGAAGTTCTTAAACTATAGGAAGGAGCTAATTAAATTAAATGCAACAGAGTGTCTGTTTGGATTTATAAAATATATAATTTATATAAAGTTAGTCAACAAATAAAGCAATGATTATCAAGTTTAGTTGGACGTGAGGAAGTGAAGAACACTTGGCAATTAGCATGTTTTGGAAGAAGAATCTCAACGA
>JAQPPZ010010085.1:0-27545 GCA_028583015.1 Wollemia nobilis | reverse complement strand
TCTCCTTCAATAGATGTAAAAATAGAAAAACCTCGGAATGGCATAAACTTTTTAAAAACAAGATGCAACCTTTCTCGTGTTTTCTCTAAAAGAGATGATTTTCTGGTTGTCCCCCTCTGATTAGTTTCAAACCTGCGGTCAACTACATAAGACCTGTTGTGGCCTCACCACAACTAGCCCCAAATCTTGGGGACCCGCTTTTAATTTTGGTTTTGATGGGTTTTAGTGTTTTTGGAGTGGTAATGTTGATGGGTAAATTTCATGATTTCCTTTGTAGCCTCCAAGTTTCCCTTTTGTTGGGTTAATGTATGATTCATGTAGGTTGCAGCGTCTAGTTGTTGGTTAGGGTCTCCATTTATCTTGCTTTGGAGGAAAGTGTATGTTGGTTGTAGTGGTACTGAATGGTTGACTTTTGAATTCAACCGATCATGCATTTAGAAGCTAATTAGACTAGGCTCTTTCAACTTAGTGTATTAGTTCAAAATTTTGTTAAAATAAAAAATAAAATAAAGATTAAAAAAAAAAATTATATTATTATTATATCTTTCAAAATATAATAATAATAATATAATAAAACAAAAGATAAAACCTTTATAATTATTATTTTTATATTTCATATATCTATAATAATTATAATATTAAAAAAAAACAATATAAAAATAAAATAAAAATAATAAGGGAGATTATAAAGTTACTTTATTCTTATATTAAAACCTTATGAAATAAAGTTCTCTTTACAAGGCATATACTTTATAATGGGCTTTGAATTGATAATATTTCATAAAGCATATCTCTCATCTCCCATGTTCGTTTATATGTCAATTTGTCTTCACCTAAAATTATTATCATATTACCATTGTAAAACCATATAAGCGTTAATAAAAACATGTATGCGTTTAATGTATGGTTTGCAGGTTTTGGATGCAACGATGGAGGCAAAGAAGCAACTTGCAGGACTTGACAGGCGACGGCAGTATCCCGGACTCGGTGGGGTTTTAGAAATCAAATGAAGACTTCGTCACTGGTGAAAAAGGTAGCTCGGGAGGAGCTAGACATAGTAGAGTCGGGATAAAATATTCACGTGGACCGCGAAGATGGATATTCAGAGTTATAGATTTCTTATAGTGTATGCGCTCGACACCAGCACAAAACAATGGACATGGGTAAGCTTCCAGCTATCATTGACGCCACAACACACTGCGTGACTATGGATAACCAACTTGGCAATGACTGGTGATAAGGATAGTAAGCACACCACCATTTTTAGATAAGCATGCACAAGGTGAAATGGTGAGACCCCAATGGTGATTCGAGTGCTACAACGAACAGTATGATGAGAGGATGCGTTAATGATGTGTAATGCATGCAGCGCAGCGGCCCCAAACGAAACCAACACGGGGAAAATAACGTGGCATAGATAGTGTGTTTAATGGGTTCACGCCAAGGTGGCAGACACGCAACCAGTGCCAATAGTGATGAACAGGCATCATCTCGTGAGCCAGCGATGAAAGATTCAAAATGATTCGATTAGCTGGATAATCGGTGTGAGTTATGGGAGCTCGGATAAGATGGACAGGTTGAAAGCCTAGATTATAGTCAATGAAGCCGTAGATCATGGATATACCAACAGTGTTCTATAACAAGATTTGTCGAAATAAAACCGAAAGCGAACGTAATTAGCAAGATTGGTCGAAAGACTTGAGTCGGGAAGAACATAACAGTCTTCTGTATACGGCTAAGTAAAGCTAATCCAAGAACCAAAAAATAGAAGTGTAGTTTGCAATGAAGACTTGTTACAATGAAGGTCGGTTCACGACGAGGATGCACTTAAAAAATGATTTTAAGCAGTAGACAGCGAATGCGCAGATAGTTGGGATCGTCGGCAACTTATAACACGGATGGGGACCTTTTCTAAGGTGAAGCCGTAGCAATGGCAGCTCTTGGTACAGGAAATCTATTTCTAGGGACAACATTCGACCCGTTACCATGATTTTGTACCTTGAGTATTATGTCGACAAACGTTATGACTGAATGCTATTGTGTGACATCAAGGAGAGGCCAAATTAAGTGGGAATGAGTGATTCAAATTCATTTCTACTGTGATTTTCAAAGCTTGAAGTCCCGAGCGATATATACATGGAGTAGCACGTCCCCACGCATAACCAGCAGAGGATTCACTGAAAGAAAAAGAGCGTTGGTGAACGACAGAAGGTTTATTTTGAATTAGATAAAGATACGTGATTTAGGAATTCACGTCTGCCCTGGATATGAGATGTTATGCAGCTAACTTTGGACAGGGCAGTTATGCAAGTAATACGTCCGGTAATGTATTAATTATATGGGGAATATTGGTTGGCTGGATGACGTGCGGTATGTTCAAGATGAATAGAGGAGCGAATATTTACGTTTCCCAAGTGTTACATTTTATAAATGGGTAAAACCTTATCAAAATGAGGACGGTTACAAATTAAGCCAAGCAATAGTTGGTAAGGAAAGTGTTACCAAGCAAAGAGAGCGTTAGAAAGAACCGTCCAAGAGAGAACGATGGGCATTGGAAATGATAGGGGGTTTTGAAGATTCTTTCACCAACTAAACAGATGAAAGGATAGAGGCAAGAAGTGGAAGGAGAAAAAATTTATAAAAGGGAATCAGAGCTGCATTTAGAAGGGGTCGAAAACTTGGGAAGAGAGGACTCCAAATAACATATGAAGTTTATTTTCCTAAGTGTTTTTCTTTCATTCTACTGGACCGGATTGTCTCCATAGGATGTTGTTACTGTCTGTTGTTATTCTGCATTGTAATGAGCTTTTATCAATCAATACATTGAAGATTTTGAAAGTTGTATGCATTATTTATGGTTAACTTGTTTTTTTTTTGTAATGTATTATATTTTTGTTCCTTAGGAGATTGCACCACATTATAGATTTGATTGCATAAATTTTGGATCATCTTGATGTTGGTTTCCCTTGCATGGCACTAACAATCACAGGTTTTATGGAGGTTTTGGAGTTGCAGTGTTCATTCATTTCATTTTAGTTTCATCTTTTATTTTATTTTCCTAACGCAACCTTTTCATATTTTTTTTAATGTTGTTTCATAAAATAAAAATATAAAAATACAAAAGATAGATTCACGGTCCCAAATAATAAGCTAGATCATTTAAAGTTTGCAATATTAAAAAGATTTTCAAGGGCTTAGTTTTGGCATATTCCTATATTTCAGTCTTTGTTTTCATTGAGAGCTGTAAATTAATCCCTCAATTTCACAAACAAAGGATAATTTACTTGGCAGATTCATGAGCCATTATACTAAAAGCAATAATTGATTTTTTCTTCATGAAAATCTAATTTCATCGAAGAGAGGGTAATTAATAGTACATCTCAGGCCCTCCATGAACTCTCTTTCTGAAAATCAATTTCATTAAAGATAGTCATTAATAAGACATCGAAGGCTATGTGAGCTACAGATTTAGCCATTCAATATCATTCTCTTCCACTTTCAAATCAACATAAAAAAATCATCTAATCATTTAATATTTGAAAAGGCAGAGTTTAACTTTTATTTCCTATTTCAAGAAAGGATTAATAAGGGATAAAAATGGTTTAATCTAGCTTAATAAAAGGAAGAGGAAATCCAGCTAAAACACTTCAAGATAAAACATAGTTTCATTCTCACATCGTGGTCATATGAGGGCCAATCATGTTCATTTTTTGTTTCGGGTTTCATGAACAATAATGGCATCTTATACTAAAGCAACCCCCAGCACAGGCCCCTTGTTAATAGTTGTTAATAGTTTTTATGCAGAGCACTTGTTAATAGTTGTTAATAGTTTTTTTGCAGAGCACTGAGGTATTCTTAGCACATGTTTTTATACAAACATACATGCACACATTAAAATAAAAGGAACCTTGGAGAAGTTTATCCTTCTTTGCAAGAGAGGGTTTTTAACGAAATCCTAACTGTGAGTGTGGTTTTGCACTTGGGCAAAATCACCACTCAACATTTTGGCGCTAGAAGGAGGGCATGATTTGGTTGTTTTGTTATAAATGCTATATTGTTTCTACTATTTGAAAAGAGTGATTTGAATGCATTTATCTTGACTATTGAGTTTTTGTTGATCATGTCTATTGATTTGAAAGTTCCCCCATTGATGATACATTTATGCTAATCTTTTTCTAATGGGATAATGTTCTTTAATGTTATGTTTCAATTGATGCATATCTTTTGAGATTTGTTAGTCACTTTCTGCTTATTGCAAGACATTTCGTTGACTAACAAAATTGGTTTTAAAGTCATTTGTTGGGGTTATCTAATGGCATTTTTTTATTCTTTAAGGGTATATTGTCCTTTAAATATACCTAGGTATTCACAACATATGCCCATATATGTCTTAGATTATTTACCTAAGTTTAGGCATGATGGGATGGAATCAGCTGAAGAGCATATTCAAGGATATAAGGTCCTTTAATTCATTTCAAAATCATACATGAAGATGTTATTTGTAGGATGTTTCCATCCACATTAGATGAATTTGCTTATGACTGGTATATAAGTTTACCTGCATGTTCTATCACCTCTTGGGAGCAATTGGACATAGCATTCCTCAAACAATTTGAAAAATTGATTGATCTGGATAGGATCCTAAATCAGTTTGTTTCTATTTGCAAAGAGCCTAATGAGTTTACAAGTCAATTTAATGATAGGTTTCATAGGTTGTACATTTATATGGATATTCATTACATCATCTCAGAGGAAGAAGCTATCCAAGTGTACCTAGAAGCTTTAGACCCTTTTACCTCTACATTTCTAGGGAGAGTTCTTAAAGAGTCATCCTTGTCTATAGCCTATAGTGAGGCAATCACGGTAGAACAAAGGTGTACTTCAAAAGGTTTGGATGTAGTTCAATTATCCTTGCTTAATCCTAAAGCTTCTAATAAAATGCTACCAAATTATCTAGTTGAGGAATCACCTTCTCCTATGATGGATTATTTTTCAGGAGCCATAGATTCCAACCAACACCAAACTTCAAACCTATAAGTCTTAAATCAAGTAAATGAGGATGGTGAAGATCAAGTTGATCAAAGTCTAGAGGTTGGCTTAGGGTTACTTTTTACAAAAGAGGATTGGGACAACTTTAGAAGTTTGAATACAATAACGGATCCCATGGAAGAAACCGTTGACCCACCATTAGATGAATTCGAGGAAGATGAATTTTTTGAAGTTGAGGAGGATGAATCTAATGAAGATGAATTCTTTGAAGTTGAAGAAAGTGAATCCATGGTTGAATCTTATGATTATACAGAAGCCTTGATATAATTATACAATTGTGATGATGTTTGGGAAGAGTATGAGGAATGTGTTCCCTTCATGAATACCGATAAAAAAATTTCATCTCATGTGCAAGACACTAAAGATGCTATCCTATATGAAGAGCCTATAATTTCTAAACCTTTAGAGAATCATATGCCATTTGAAAACATGATAGATTTTTATCCCATGGGTTTAGAAGATGATTATTACAATGGATGGAGAAGATATGAAGACTTGTTTGTTTCTCACTTTCCTACTAATGAAGGTTTTTTGTCATTTGATATGCAAAATGCTGAAATTGTTGCGTCACAGGAAGTGTTACAAAATGATGATGATGGAACCTATGAAGAAGAAGATATCACAATGGATCACCAAGTATTGGTAAATGAAAGTGTGCATGAGGTAGAATCTAACCTTTTGTTTCCAAGCATCCAAGATTCAGGTGAAAATTTGTCTAATCTTTTATTGGATTCAAATGCTATTTATGATGAAATACCACTAGAAGTAAATGAAGATTTAGAGTGGATTCTTGATCATACCACTAATGAGATTGTTGTGTTAAATGAGGGAGAAGTAGGTATGCTTAAACTGTTAGATCATGTTCATCAACAAGTAACAATTGAATATAGGATGCAAGATTATAATGATTCTCATTTAGTAAATATCCTAGATCATTGTAAATTATTGCGTGAGTATGATTGGTCTAAAGACATGGATGATGATGTTGCTTTAAAATTTTTAGAAATAGCCTATTGTTTGGAAGAAAACCTGCATGCTTGTGAAAATGAATCTGATTTTGAAATTTGCACCTCATTGAATAAGCAAAATATTGTTGAAAATCAAGTAGTCACTGGCAAGTTTAAGGAATTAAATGCTAAACATAGAATGACAAATAAAATTGAATTTAAGTGGTTAAGTGAGAGAGACAAGATGAGAGTTATTGCATTATTTGGTCCAATATTGCTTTGGTGTAATTCTTTTAAGGCTTGGCTCACATATCATGACTGGTGTGCTTTAAAGGGTGCTAATCAAGTTTGGGATCCAGGGAAATGATGGTCCAAATTTTTTGCATCATCTTGTATATTGTTGTATATAAGTTTTGGTTTTCATGTTTTGGTTTTGGTATCATTTGGGTGTGTTTTCAAGTTTTGGTTTGCAAGTTTAAGCTTTGGGTGTGTTTCCAAGTTTTGGTTTGTAAGTTTGAGTTTTGAGGTGGTTCCTCTATTGGTGGTTGTGGTCTATGATAGCTACTAATTTGTGGACTCTTGAAGAATGAATCGCATATCATGTGGAATAGAATTATTTAGTAATTACTCCTAGATTTTGGGGACTAAGATAACGAATTTTGGGGGTCCTGGTTCTTTGGAAGGGCAGGGCTTTTCATGAAGCCCTGGCATACTAAATTTAAAGCCAAAGAAGAGATGCCTTCTATAGCTCCCGTGTGGGTTAGACTCTTTGGCCTCCCTATTGAATTTTGGAATCCTACTATTTTTTCTTCAATTGGAAACTCTTTAGGAACTTTTATGATGACTGTTGATTGTACTCAAAATTTTGAACATATTATTTATGCTCGAATTTGTGTTTTAATGGATTTTGACAAACCCCTACCTAAAAATATCACATTACAATTTGGGGAAGACACTTGGGAGCAAGTAGTGGACTATGAGAACATTCCTTTTCATTGTAGAATTTGCCATGAATATGGTCATTTGGCTAGTGCTTGCCCAAATAAAATTCTTGATCAAAAGAAAGAAGATATAAACTCAACAGGTTTCCAAATGCCTAAGAAGAAGAACACTCAGAAAAAACCAGTTATGAAGGATCAATCAAAGTCATCTGCTAATATGTTTGAAATCCTTTCCACAAATGATGTCCCAAGTGAGGAAGAGGAAATAATGGAAACAGAAATCTTAGAAACACAATTTAAAGATGAAGGGAAGAACTCAGAGACAAACCAACAAATCAAAGGTTTTCAACAAAAAAAAAAAGGAAGAAAATTTACACAAGAAAAACAATCTTTTAAATGTCAAAACTTCAAATAATACAGGTCCCAATATAGACTCTGTTGAACCCTCTAGTAAAATTTTGGTTGTGTACGAGCATTCTTCAAGGTTAGAAGCCATCTCAGATTCAATTGGAGTAAGTCAAGAAACAGGGAAAAAAATTGAAGATGGATTCTAATCAAAAGGTAGGTCGCAAGACCAATCAATATCATATGGTAAAAGAAGGTGAAAAGCTTGTAGAGGAAGGTAAGATTAATGCCCTTCCCAACTTTTTTAGCCCTGGTATTAATGAAGATCATCACTTGGAATATTAGAGGACTCAAAGGGAGTCTTTCAAAACAAAATGAAATTAGAAGAATGATTCAGATAAATCATCCACATCTTGTTTTCCTTCAAGAAACGAAGATGTCAATAGAGGATATGGACTCAATTGCTAGTAAAATTTGGCCAGCTGGAAAAGTGGTTTCCCTCAGTTCCCAGGGGACTTCTGGTGGCATTGCTTGTCTTTGGGACCCAAAAGAGGTAGTTATTCACCATATGGTTGGCAGTTGGGGTCTTTTGGCTATAGCTATTCAAAGTAGACATTCCAACCAAATTATGCTCTGCATTACTGTTTATGCTCCGACTACTTTGGAGGAAAAAAGAAGACAATGGAAGGATATAACTTATATTATCTCTCATTTTCCTGAAGCTTGGATCTTGATCGGAGGAGATTTCAATACCATCCTCTCTCTGGATGAGAAAATGGGGGAAATAGAAATTTGGACAAAAGCATTGACCTCATGAGCGAATATATTGCAAACCTCCATCTTGTGGACATCCAACCGGATAATGGCCTTATGACTTGGTCTAATAGAAGGCAAGGCTTAGCTTGTATAATGGAGAGATTGGATAGGTTTTTGCTCTCTAAAAATTTCTTAATCCATGGTCACATTCCTAAAGTGAAGACTCTTAACAATGTTGGTTCGGATCATTGGCCAATCATGGTGGAAATGTGGAAAACCAATGTGAGTTTCTCTCCTTTTCATTTTCAATTAATGTGGCTCAGAGACAGTTCCTTTAGACCTCGTGTGCAACAATGGTGGAAGGAAGGTAAGCCTAGGTATGGGACTAAGATGTTCTGTTTTGCCAAAATACTGCAATACATTAAATCCAAAATCAAGACTTGGAACTGGAAGGAGTTTGGGGATGTTCATAAAAAAACATGAAGTTATTGCTCAACTTGAAAATTTGAATAAGAAAATCCATTTAGATGGCCTCACAGAGAGTAGAAGTGCAGATGAAATTAAACTCACAACTCAGTTAGAGGAATGGGAAAAAGAGAAGAACTCTTATGGAAGCAAAAATCTAGAATTCAATGGCTCAAAGAAGGAGATCAAAACACAAATTTCTTCCACAAATCTCTTCTAGCTCGAAGATCTCACAACTTTATTTCTTCCCTGAAATCAGATTCTGGAGATGTTGTCTACACTTGGGATGGCATGAACTCTATTGTTGTCGATTACTTTTCCAATATTTTTGCTGCTACTCCTCTTGACTCAGATTCTCAACAAAATGTTCTTCAAGCAATCCCTTCTCTTATCACTTCTGAGGAGAACTCTATTTTGACTGCTCCTGTTACTATCAATGAGCTTCAACAGGTAGTTTTTAAAATGCAAAAAGGGAAAACCCCAGGTCCCGATGGTTTTCCCATTGAGTTCTACCAAGAGTTCTGGGATATCCTTCATGCTGATTTATTAGAGGTGGTGGAAGAAGCCAGGAAAGCCAAAGAAATTTTGAAGGTTATCAATAAAACTTATATTACTCTTGTTCCAAAAGCTCAAGAGGTTGATCATATCTCAGCTTTTAGACCTATTGCTTTATGTAATGTTCTTCTCAAAATCATTACTAAGATCATGGCAGAAAGGTTGAAGCCTCTTTTGCATAAGATTATTTCCCCTGAACAAGGGGGTTATGTGGAAGGGCATCAAATAGTAGATGAGATAGTTCTTGCTCAAGAAGCCATCCATTCCATGGATATGCAAAAATCTCCTTCCATGTTCATTCGGTTAGACTTATCCAAAGCTTATGACAGAGTGGATTGGCACTTCCTTATCAAAGTTTTGAGGCAATTTGGTTTCTCTAAGGATTGGATGGATTGGATTATGGGATGTATCTCTTCAGTTTCCTACTTAGTTCTTATCAATGGCAGGCCTTCTCAGTCTATTCCCAGCTTCCAGAGGTATTAGGCAAGGTGACCCGCTATCCCCTTATTTATTCATCATTCTTGTTGAATGCTTGGGTAGGACTATAACCAAAAAGAGAGAAAACAAAACCCTTGAGGGAGTTACCATTGCTCATGGAGCTAGACCTATCTCTCATCTTCAATTTGTTGATGACTCTACTCTTTTAGGTAAAGCTACAGTTAAGGAAGCTTCTAATATTAAGCAAATCATTAGCTATTTTTCTAAGGCTACTGGGCAATTGATCAATGAAGACAAATCTAAAGTCATTTTCTTTCACTGCTCTGCCAGACAGGAATCCATGGTCTTGGATAAATTAAGATATAAGAAGACCTCCCTTTCGATCACTTATTTAGGTATTCCCATCAATATTCAAAGGCAGAAAAAAATATTGGAATTGGTTGTTGGACAAAGTCAAGAAGAAAATTGGAAAGTGGACCAACAGGTGGCTTTCTTCTGGGGTAGAATCACCTTGGTAAAATCAGTCCTTCAAGCTATTCCTATTTATGTTTCTTCCATGTTGAATATCCCAAAGGTTGTTCTTCGAGAACTGGATCAAATCAGTCATCGGTTCCTCTGGAGTGGTACTAAGGAGAAAATAAAATGGGCCTTGGTGAAATGGGACACTTTATGTCTTCCTAAGAATGAAGGGGGTTAGGATTCCGATCTTCTATTAATAACAACAAAGCTTTAGCTGCTAAATTATATTGGAGGATGTTGCATAACCCCAATGCTCTTTGGGCCAATAATCTTCGTGCTAAATATGCTGAGAACAAAAGTCCTGAAGACCTTGTTCGCTATCAATTTCCTACCAAAGGTTCTCCCATTTTAGCAGTTCTTAAGACTGGTGAGGATTTGATAAAGAAAAATTTATTTTGGATCATTCATAATGGTCAACAGGTAAATTTTTGGATAGATTCTTGGGATGGTCACAAGCCTTTGATAACTCAGTTTCCCGATTGGAGGCCTTGGATGGAGGAGCTTCACCGAGCTAACTGGATAAAGGTGGCTAATTACTATCGGTACCATACTGGTAATTCAAAGGTTGGTAGATATTGGATCCCTATTGAGGACTGGCCTATTCAAATCCCAGAAAGGCAAAGACAAGATATCCAAGGCATCCTTCATATGAGATCTCTCTCTTGGTCCCATGAAAAATATTGTTTTGGATGGAACAACACTACTAAGGGTGAGTATTCAGTTGCTCAAGGTTATTTGACCTTATGCCATAATAATCCCAACCAATCATCTGACATATTTTCTCAGTTGTGGGCTCAAAAGCTCTGGCCTAAGGTGAGGTTCTTTACTTGGCTTTTATTGCATCGTAGGGTGCTTATCGGTGAGCAACTTATGAAGCGTGGTTTTCATGGCCCTTTTAGATGTGAAATGTGTGGAGAGAATGTAGAAACTCTCAGCCATATTTTTATTGAGTGTACTTTAGCCTCTGAGCTATGGAGGAGAATGGCCACTTTACTTGGCTTACAATGGTCCAATTTTTTTACTTTTGAACAACTTTGGAGGGATTGGCCTAAACAAGAGGGTGTTGATCATTTTATTAGGCAGTTAGTTTGGATGGGTTCTACCATTCTTCTTTGGAATATCTGGAATGAAAGGAACAACCAAATTTTTAATCAAGATAGGAAGGATATTCACTATATTTGGCAAAAGACCATTGCCAACTTAGTTGAATCAGTCCAACAACTCCTTAATCACCCCCAAAACTCCCACCAAAGATGGGATCAAGTGATGCAAATATTGAAGATTAAATCTTCTAAGGGCAACCAACTTAAAGGGAATGTGAGTAATTGTAAGATGGATAGGACAAGAAATTGGCAACCTCCTCCTAAGGATTTTGGAAAAGTCAATACTGATGGAGCCTCTAGAGGGAACCCTGGAAAAGCTAGTGCGGGAGGAATTGGTAGACTTTCAGATGGCTCCCTGGTTTTTACTTTTGCTGAGAATTTGGGTATTCTTTCCAATAACCTTGTTGAGGGGTATGGTATCCTCAGAGGCCTTCAAGAGGCTACTAAGGTTGGATGGGAAAAGGTGCTAGTTGAGTCCGACTCTCAACTCATGATTAATATTTTGAAGACTCCTTCTAAGAATCATAAGGTTGATTGGAGAATAAAAAGAATTATTGAGAAGATTCAATTAATCCAGATGGGATTTTTGAAAGTTGATTACAATCATGTGGTCAGAGATCAAAACAAGAGTGTTGATGCTTTAGCTAATTGGGCTTTGGACAAAGGTGATCTTACTTGCTATGGCCACCCTCCTAGATGGTGGGCTTCACAAATAAGGGAAGCTCTTCTTTCTATCATTTCTTTGGATGGCTCCAGTTCTGGAGGTACCTAGTTTCTTCTTGCTTTATTTTTGCTTCTCTTTGGTTCGGTCAAGGTATTTTAGTTCCCTAGCTCAAACTATTCTTTCTTTTGTTTCCTCTGTTGATTCTTGCCTTAAAAGTCTTTTGGTCTAGAAAGGTCATTGTTATGTTCAATTTTTTTTTCTTTTTCCTTTTTTTTTTGTTTAGTTTTTTGAGGTGTGTGTTTTTTGTTTTGTTTTGTTTTTGTGTTTTTGTGTTGTTTTTTGTTGTTCTTGTGTTTTTTTTTTGTGTTTTTTGTTATTGTTCTTGTGTTTTTGTTGTTCTTGTTCTTGTGTTTTTGTATGTTTGTGTTAATTCATGTTTTTGTGTGTGAGTGTTTTCTATGTTTTTTGTTTTTGTTTATTGTCTGTTGTTGGTTGTTTTTTATTTTTATTTTTTATTTTTTAGGTTTTGGTTGTTTTTGTTTTTCATGTTTTTGTTGGTTATGTCTTTGTAGTGTTCTGTTGTTTTTGTCATGTTTGTGTTTTGTTATGTTGTTCTTGTGTTTTTTCTATGTGGTTCGTGTTGTGTTTTTTTTATCTTATTGTGTGTGTGTTTGGTTGTGCTTTATCTTTTTGACACACTCAAGGAGCATGTTTTTTATTTTATTTTATTATTTTTATTTTTTTAATCTTATTGTGTGTTTGTTTGCTCCTTGAGTATGTCAAAGGTGGTAGGCCAGGTGCGAGCCCTGGGCGATTTTGGTGGAATAGATACCCCTGCCTCCTTGGGTCTTACCCGAAAGTGGCATCCCTTCTGGGATGTTTTCCACAAAAAAAAAAATCTTTGGATAGGTGGGAAATTGCCCTAATTATGTTCTTCCTCCTCTAACATATCACATGTAAAGACTCGTAAGAATCAATGATAGTGTTAGAGTATATTATATTATTTGGTACATATCAATGTACCACCTTTGGTACATAACTAGAGTAGGAGTTTACTTTCAAGTAAAGTTAAGTAGTTACTTCAAGCAATGCAATAAATGCACAAGTGTCAAATGTGTAATGATACAAGAAGTCCACTTGTACACATGTCATAGGAAGGGTAGATGAAGATTCATAATATGAGTAAGGGCCAAGGAACTTATCTTCCTATATATAGGTCTCATAGTGAGTAGAGAGTGAGGTGACATAATGGTGAGTAGAAGGATAGTAGATAGTAGGCACTATGTAGAATTTTTGTAGTAGTTATGGAGTGTTCATGTCCTCCATTATAAAGCATTGTACTATTTTTGTGAGCTTTCATTAATAGCATATTTTTGAGTTATTATAGAAGTTTCTCTCATTATTTTCTTGCATATTATATTTTTATTATCATATAGTTATCTTAACTTACTTATTTAGACCTTGTGGTCACATTTCCTTTAGTTTGTATCTCATAAAAAGCTAACAGTGGTATCAGAGCCATGGTAGATCGATATGAAATAGGGAGAGCCACAAGAAATATTGAGAGGAGTTTAAAAATCTTATTTTCAATTTTTTTGGAAATCATACTTGGCTAGAGTCTTTCCAGAGGGTTGCAAAAAAACTCATGAAGACTACAAGTTAGTTTTGATTCCACTAGATTGACAAATCAACTAGTGAAGATCCAATATCTCTAGATTTATATTTTCTTCCGTTACAATCCTAATACTTTGTTGTAGGAAAAGGAGATTAAAAAAAAAAATTGTGAAGATTCCTACATAGAGATAGGAAGAATATCATCTTCAAAATCAATCTAGTAACCAGAAGCAACAAATGAAAGATCAAATACTTGGAGGCCTATAGAAAAGGTCTCATTGCTAGAGATTGTAGACCTACATAGTGCAAAAGAAGATAAGGCCATAGGAGACTTTTTGTAGATTTGATGGAGAAGAATCCTGGTGAATATTGGAGGTTAATGATCTCCATTGAAGATTGAAGACTACAAATTATAGGTTGAAGAAGAAGATAGTTCAATAATTTTAAGAGACCCACAATAAGTCCCATCAAAGAAATTCTAGTCTTGGAAGATTGAATATAGAGAAGAACTAGCAAAGATCTTGTTCCTGATTCAGTAGCAACAAATTTCAGAGATCCAAGAAGGAGATCTCACTACCAAACTTCAATAGTTGAATATTAAAGAAAATGTCTTATTGAGAAGACCAAAGAAGATATGAGATTGAAGACCCTAGAGAAGAGGTCTCAAGGAGAAACAAGGAGAAGGTTAGAAAAGCCTCACTATAGATTTCAAAAAAGGGCATTGAAGCATATTTTAGTGAAGGTCATTGAAGGAGTTCCTAGGAGAACTCATTGGAAAAATCTACTAAGGAGAAGTTCATGATAAAGGAAGAATTTGGGATAATTATCGCCATCTGATAACAAGCCCAAACGAAGGTATATTTGGTAAGGATTTAGCCAAATTTCATAAAATATCAAGACAGTTAGAATCTTGAGAAGAAGGCCACCAGATAGGCCAAGTTTGAAGTCAGAATTCGACAAGAGGTTGAAGGAGAACATAGACAGAAGAAGCCACCAAATCTGAGAGATTTGAAGATTTCCATCGAAGGCTTGAGGGCTTATTCAAAGAAAGGAGGTTGCTATATATATAGCAGAATACTGAAGGGTGCTTGAAATAAAATCTTAGCTATGATTTGGAGAAGTTCCCTACCAAATTCTTCGGATTCAAGGGTAGCATTTTTTTTAATGGAGAGATTGATTATTTTGCAATCTAAAATTTTTATATTAAGAATAGCAAGAGAGCATCAATCTAGGTAGCATCACTAGCTACTGAATTTTAGAGTTCAAGGAAGCATCACGAAGGAGAAATATGTTAGGAATAAAAGGAAGATAAGTTGTATTATACATGGAAATAATTACAATATATAGACATAAACCTATATGAAGAACATGACACTTGTCAAGGAATATGACAAGTGTCAAACTAAAACTGAGGAATAGTGCACATTGATAATATTCTAAAATTCCCCTTAATGTGCACTATCCTAACTATAGAAAAAATAAGTCAACATTAGGTAACATTCCCCCTTAATGTTGACTTCTCTAAAAGAAATTATCATCCTCCTTTATTACATGATTTGGTCTAGGCTCGTGCTCTTTGCGCTTGGCTATCCAAATATGAATAATTCTAGATCAACAATGTATACATCTCGGTATGTTGCCATAGGGTCAGCCACTTCCTTGGATTTTTTGCCACTAGGTCAGCCATCTAAGTGCCTCAGGGTCATCCTGTGTGCCTCAAGGTCAGCCACTTTTGGATATGTTGCCTCTACAGGTCATCCTCCAAGTATGTTGCCACTCATAGGTCACTGACTAGATTCAACATGAATATCAAATCCCCCCTCATGGTAAACTCAATCTAGAAGGTGTCGGTCTCTGCAGAAAATGCACCTTAATACAAAGGAAATATGAGCCATGAAATACAATACAATTGAGCCATAGAAGCCAAATATGGAGAAGAAGAAAAAATAATAGAATCTTCTAAAGTGTCTTCGTCTATAGTCTTCATAAGTTGATTCAAAAAAGACCTCGAATAGATTCTAGGGTGTTTATGTCTATAGTCCCTAGAGTCTGTGTCTTTATGGTTACCTCCTCATCCTATCAGAATGCATGGGTAACCAACCGCTGCATTTGCCAGGTCCTCTAGAGAAGGTAACTAGATACTAGGATCACTTACAAATTACCTTGGGAGTGTCGGGTACAATCGAGAGTGCACTCCAAGGTATAAAACTTTGAGAAATACTCAAATAAAATAGCCTCATAAAATGGACACCACCATTATGTTCGTTGTGGAAAGACATTTTCGACAACTATAAATACCCTTATGTTTGGGTTTGAATGGGGCCTTCATTTGTGAAAAAACAAGCAGTATTTCTAGGCCTCAAATAGCAAGGCATTGCTCTCTTACGAAAAAAATAAACTTGAATTTCCCTCACATGGGAAATTACATACATAAGCTATGTGAGCCATCCAATTTCCACTTCCCATATGGAAAAAAAAAATTAGTTTTTCAGAGAAATACTCCATAAAGCCATATTTATAATAAGTGTCCCCCTCTTGAAAAATGGCCCACCCAAATAAAAAATGCCTTCTTTCTTTTCAAGCACTCAAAAATTTAAAAAACTTTACACGACGGACCACTTTTACTTTTATGAATGCAATTTTTAATAACAACACTTTTTAGTGTTATTCATCACAGTCAAAAAAATACTGCACGACTATCAACGACTCTTTGGATTGGCAAAAAAAATTTGAACATCGACGATCAAAAAATATACTCGCACACTCCTGCCAGAAATGCCAACTAGTCTCCAGTAAAACCAATGTGATAGTCTTCTTCCTGCGAAAGAAATTTGCCATGAAGACGTCGAGCTCCATGGTTCAATGTATTTGAAACTATCACTTTCACGCTTAAACATTAGCATGGTTCTATAATCTCATTACGTCACCACGATCTAATTCTAAAAGAAAAACATGAACACACCAGCATCAGTCTATTAGGAAAACAAAAAAATATAGTCTTGCATTGGGTTTTTGACAATGTTTTAGGATCGCAATCTCTCAGAGCACCAGAGATGAATTTTCCAGACACAGGTGTTCCTAGCGCTATATGCTCCAATAGTAATCGTGTGCGTTCTCTCCTCCATGCCATCAGGTTTGATCTAAGCAATAGCAAAAAATAAAACCACTACGCTGGCTAGAAAAATATTTGACTGTGACATCGTTCCAACAACCACGAAAATATTTTTCAAGTTCCCCAACCATGACCCCTTATACTTTCTTAATGATCGATTATGAACCAGCAGCTAACGTGCGAGTTTTGAGGGCAGTATTCTATATCCTTAGCTCCACATTCTCTAGTTGCAAACATGTACCAAAATGATTGACCTCCTGCTTGCAAATCTTGCATTCCACGGAACATGAGGGCCATGATACCATTCAAATTTCAACATAAACATCGACGAACTCCATCAATGTAACTACAAAAAAAATACTCGCACTATAGTACGCACAAAAAATTTACTCTCAGCTGCACTCATGTCAAAACTAGCAAGCGGAAGGAATCCAACATTATACTGTCATTGGTAATTAGTACGTGGCCTATTCAACATTATACATGAGCATTAGCGAGAAATTTTGAACAGGTGATGAGAGAATGGTTGTTTTCAACTCATATAAATCTCTCAAAAATCACGACGTAAACCTAGCAACGATGTCCCATATCTTCGTAATTTCAACACATCTTCGAAAAAAACGCATAGACGGGTAAAAAATCACACAACATTTGCGAAAAAGCAAGTTTGTATATTCTTCAACGTGGCATATCCCATCTTCACTGCTCCTTCATAATTATCAATATTCTTCGCTCGCACATCAATACATGAATACAGTGGCATTCATATTCGGCACAAAAGATGTGCTTGTTCCTCTCAGCATTTGGCGTGCTTAGAAAAAATTCCATCACTACATCTGCATCAGCATCAAACAGACAAGCTAGATAGTGGTGTGTGGCCAGATTGAGACCACGGTAGTTCTAATGTGAAATGGCCTAAAACAAAACTTAAAGTAGCTCGTCATGTTGTCAAGACATCGAAACTCATGATCACTGGTCACCGGTAATTCAATGAAGTCGAATAAGCAACAATAGCTCCAGCATGGCAAAATCTCCACACTCATCACACCACTATTGAGGGCTCCTATAAAAAATCAAAAACAAATAGGGCCCCTGAATCTTCTGCCAATCATATTCTCGTAGTCGTTGTGAAGCATCGTATTCACCTAAGGTGGCAAAAATTGCCTGCACAATGCTACGAGAGCACTTCCATCGAATGCTATCATGGGTGTAGTTATCACAGTCTATTTGGTGCTTCCAATTCCCACTATTACATCTGCAATGGTAATCTAAACTGTGGTGTCCGAAATGAGGAACACCAGTGCATTTTATGTTGATTATGCAGCAAACCACGATGTAGCGATAACTTTTTGATCGAGAAATCAATTGATTGTTAGGTAAATCAATCACTGGCAGTGTTCCATGGCTTCTATGATGTTATGGCATAACATCAGCACTGAGAGGAAATATGTCTACTTAGAGAAGCATGAGTGCTCCAAAAAATATGTTGCCTCAAACTTGGACGTCCATAGTAAAAAAATTGCCAATGGCCTCTACAATGTTCACTTACTCGGTCCATAATCCCTGCAAAACAAAAAACACAATCAAACATAGGACTGACACACGACTCCTATTTTTATATCTTCATTCAAATGGGTTTTCAAGGATGAAACCAGTGTATCATGTTTTTTATTTCCCCATGGAGAAATTACTTCTACGGACAGATACATAAGCAAAAAATATAGCAGTCATTAATCTTCCAAAGCTTCTGGTTTTTGATCCATATCATGGATGGAGAGCATACTCCCTAGCTTGAAGAAAAAAATGGGGGAAAATGAGGGGGAAAAAATATGGGGGGAGGCCAACAAGGCAGGGAAAGCCTGCTCTGATACCAAATATTAGGAATAAAAGGAAGATAAGTTGTATTATACATGGAAATTATTACAATATATAGGCATAAGCCTATATGAAGAACATGACACTTGTCAAGGAACATGACAAGTGTCAAACTAAAACTGAGGAGTAGTGCACATTAATAATATTCTAACAAAATAGAGCCACCAAATTACAGTTTTAGACAACAAGTAAGTTGAAGTTCTAAAGCTGCATAGTTGGTATTTTTGGGCAGCATAGAAGAGCTACGATTTCATCAGACTCAGGGCAACAATTTGGTGAATGTAATCATCAAGACATCTATCATCTATAGAGATCATTAAGGTAAACAACTTTGGTGCAAAAGGTTCATTAGTTGAACTTTAAGTATTTGGTTCATTATTGAGTTCCATTAAGCACCTTGTTAGAGTCTAAAATTTGCAAGGAGAAGATTACATATTAAAGTCTTCAAGAAAGTGCAGAAGGTAGTTTCTTATAAGGATAGAACATGCATATCAAAATAGGAGTTAGATATATTTTTTAAAGAAAGAAAAATATCATCTTCCTATTATCCAGTTAAAGCAAAGAAGACATTACTCTTAAGTGAAAGTTGCAGAGATTATAGTGCATTTAAGAGTTATTATTGATACATCTTACAAGTTACTTTGGAGGAGCAATAAGGTGAGATTACTATTGCACTATTCTAGTTATTCTTAAAGTGTATTAAGTTGGAGTTATTAGAAGTGGATTATACTGGTTATCCTTAAAGTTTTTAAAGTGCATTAAGAGGTTATTAAAGAAGGAAGTTTTTTAGTGCACAAATAAGGGTAATATTGAAGTGTCTAAAGACACTATTGAGTACACGAAACTTGCAGTATATTGGGGCAAGGAGAAGCCACCAGAAAAAGAAAGAGAACCTCTAAAATTGAAGTAAAAATTTGTCTCATCAAGAAAGGGAGTACACTTGAAAATATAAGATTCAATGATCTCAAAAATAGGTGCAATATGGAAAGAGTCTATTAACCATTACTAAAATAGTTACATTATGCACCATTCATTTATCCTACAAAGTAGAAAAAGGACAAAGGATAGAGTGTTTTAAAGATACCAAAATAGTCAACATAGTACAATCATCGAGCAACCACATCATCGATGTCAAGTGACAAACATCAAGGCATAGAGGTAGAGCTATCAAAGGGCTTACAAGTCGAGTTTTAGAAGGTTTATAGAGACACCAAAATTAGCACCTATGCAATAATAAACTTGTAGCATCAAAGGAGGCATAGCACTCATTGTAAGGTAGATAGAACTAAGGATAACAAAGCACAAGCTACGTAAAAATAAGAGGTAGACAAGGAGTGCATTATCCAAATGATTGCTTGGATAAATTTCTAGTTAAAGCTCTAAAAGCCATCATCGATTGGCGACGAATCACCAACTAGCAAGATAGCGAACAAAGCAACCAAGAATGACCACCGATTGGAGATAAATCATCAACCAAAAGGGTAGCATTGGAGCACCCTACAATCGCCATAATTGGAGCCAACCTTGTGGATAATATCATCATCACTTACTGAAAAAAGCACAACTTGCACTAATTAGCAAGAAGGAGAAAAGTGTTGAAGCTAAGATTGAATAGCTTACACCCGCTGGGAAGAAGTAGTGAAGGTTAAATAGACATTGAAGATGTCCTCATATGCAAGTGCCAATTGGCTTAACAAAATAAGGTGTTTCATGATTCCTCTGATGCTTGCATAGGGAGAAAGTGCTCAGAATAGACGTAACGCTCATCTTAGAAGCATTGAAGGCGTCTTTCAAAGGTTGAAGGCATAGAAATAATTTCATTCAAAAGGGAGCATTTAAGGCTCATAAACTAACGTTCAAAGAAATTATAACGTTTATTTACCACCTACATATTTGATCAACGTATGCACCAAGTGTTAAGAGCATCAAAAAGGGATAAGGTATAGTAACTGTGGGTGAAATTTTGCACCCCTTCACCCACTCTTATTTGTAAGGATGATGATCCATAAGATTGACCAAATTTTGATGTAATGGTGGTCAAGCAGAAAATTAAGGCAACAACATCGATGGGCAGCAATAAGTAGTTAAAGGGTGGAATATCTAGGATGGTCGAGTAAGACTGGTTCCATGAGTCCACCATAAGGTTGAGGACTATGCAAAGGGTAGGCAAAAAATTGAATGGGTGGAGAATAAGTTGGGCGAACAATTAGGCTCTGTCTTAGGGTGGCACTATCCTAAAACCCCACCTGCAAGAAGGGCAAAAACTTTTGTTCATAAAGAGGGCAGAACTATTGCAGATCCCTGCCCGCAAGAAGGATGCAGACTTCCACCCATCGAAAGGTGGAACTTTGGAATGTCAGATGGGCAAAACTTTGGTAAAATCCCACCCAAGTGCATAGGCAGAGTATGGAGAGAAATATAGTTCCTAAGGTGTCTGCCTTGCACCAAAAGATACTAGCACACGGGGAAATGAGCCCTCTAATCGAGAGATAAAGCAAATATTGAAACACAAAACCGAGGTTATTATATCTCGATTACCCACTCTCTTCATAATGCTACAAATTTTAGAAAGTTGGGAGTTGATGAGTAAGAATACAAGAGAAATTTTCACCCTATACCTGAGTCATCACCTGTATAAAGAATCCCAAGGGAATGTATTAATGACCCCAGTTACCTAGTTTGAGTTTTTCATAGGTGCAGAGGTGGTGATTTGAAAACACACAGTTCCCAAGGCAATTAATTCCAATCATTCACCACCTACCTGAAGGATCATCGATCGATCGAAGGGGTAAAGTAGACAAGGATTAAAGAACCTGGTAGAAATATCAGAATCATCAAAGGTCCAGATTCATGCAGGAAATATCTAACCTATTCTGGACAACTGCCATTCTTCCAAGAAATGAAGTTTTTGTTGCATACCTGTTCATTTGAGAAATGTTTTCACACCTAACATCATTAATGCATGTAATTTGAATTTATTGTAATATTTCTATAAATACTGGGATGTTAGACATCCCAAGGGTGGCTCTTTGGCCATTACAATTCATATGTAATGCTTCTCATCATTTAGTAAATACAAGTATCTTATTGTTTGGTCTTTGATCTTGTCTTTACATCTTTGTGTTGAATTTATAATGCTTATTTTTGCTTTGGCTATCTGGGTAATATCATTTAATTCTACTATTTGTATTTCGTGGGTATTGCTTAGTGGTTCTTGGATTCACATTAGTATTGGGTTGGGATTTATTTTTGCTAAAGTTGGTCAGGTGGGAGTGCTTTAATTCTAAATTCTAGATGTCATGCACCCATTCGCTGATTTTGGAATTCACCTTTCAACCCACTACACTAAGCATTCAGTAGAGATGTGATTGGTTGATCTGTTAGGTGGGATGCTTGTTTTTTGGCTCGTAATGTTAATGGTGCATGTATGTTGATGCAGATATAACCCGTCCCTATGATTTTTGGCTATGACCTCCCTTTATCTCTTTCGATTTTCACTTTGCACTCTCGGTATTAGTAGCTAGACTTTCAACAAGGAGCCAACGTTCTTTGTAGATCGTTTGTCCCACCTCCCCCAAGGTGCGATGGTCGTTTAATGTTGGTGAAGATCTTATCAAGTGCCATATCTCTGACCAAAATTTGTTGGCATGTCTGATGGGACTGAAATATCTCATCCCTATAGATTCTGGTGAATCTCTGTTATGCAATATCCATCTGTTCACCCAACGACTCTCCTGCACGATAAACTAGGTTCCCCATAACTGGTTGCCTTCGAGTAAAGCAGCTCTGGTGACTCCTCTAAGCAAAAAAATCTAGATCTAAAGATCAGTTGCCTCTCCTAAGCTTTAAAATATCCCAACATCCCAGAGGATTCAATATTTAATGAGCAATCTTGACCTCACTAGCATAGAAAGCATGCTCATTTGGCGACTTTGACTCCAATGCAAGAACTGAGACTCCTGAAGACCACCGTTGCAATGGCTTAGTAGAGCTATCCCCGATGGGATGACCCTAGTCCAATGTTGGTGTGAGATTCCTAAAAGTGTCCTCAAGAACCTGATAAAATATGATGGTACTAAAGGAACTGCTCGAGAGCACCTTGAAGATATTGTTGCACTGGTGACCCTCCATGGTATCAATCATGAGGATGTCATAATCAGACTCCTAGTCTTGTCTCTTGAATGGGGGTATTATTGTGGTACCAATCTCTTGAGCAAACAATTATCTGATCATGGGTGAATTTGGTGGGAGCTCTTATTGACACATTCAATGGCTCCAAGGATCCCTTACAACTCTTGATGCACCTCTCATTCATCAAGAGGGCCCCTTTTGAATCCATCATAGATTTCAACATTTGATTCAAGAGGATATGGGAAAGGATTCCCTTTGAATATCAATTGTCCCCTACCCAGACTTACTTGTATTATGTGTAAGCTTTCAATTCAGATATAAGCCTCCTCCTACATCAATCTGAGGGAAAAAAGATCCCCTCAAATATTTCAGGAGGTCTAACAGGCTGAGAAAATCTTGCTACAAGCAGGAAAGATATCTTCAAGAGATTTCGTCCTCCCATCCCCTTTTCCAATTGTTGTTGCTTCCCTCTTGACTGCACAACACCCACAATGGATACTACATGAAGTTGTGCAGAATCCAAGGCCATAGTTATGTGAAGCACAAAGAGCAGATCCATTCCTGGAATCATATGAGGAAAATGCAAGCACTTCTCTTGTAATGGACAATTTCATTACTTGTAATTTTCCGCAGTAATCAAAGAACCTAGACCAGTAGAATGGCTAAACAAAGAAATCCACCTCCAAAAAGGGCATATATTTGTACCCTTTTTGTATTCGAGAGCACGTTGAGTAAGAGCTTAACCATACCCTTGGTAGCTCATCCAAACAAAAGATAGATCCTAGCGAGATCTTGATAGCAGCATCATTGCTAAATAAGTCCTGCTGCCATACATTTACATAGATGTCGGAGGAGTGCATGATAGGTATTTCACAGCAGGTGGATCCCAAAGAACGGTAACATTGGATCTTGTTGCCACACAAACCAGTACCTGAGGAGAGCTCCCACGTTGTAAGATTTATTGCCACATTAGTCATTGAATGCATAAGTACTGGTATGCATAATGGTTCTCCAAGTTGTGGATACACTAAAGCTTGGAAATTTTTGGGGTAATGTCAGTCGAACTATAAACAAAACCTCAAATTTAGTATGATTTTGTCTAGCCATTGTAGATTCACTGGATGATTTCCAGGATGAATCAATGGTTGCAGCATGCCAATCATATCATAGTTTTGTGTAAATATATTGGTAGCTAAATAAAGGTGCAGTAAGCATGTGGTTGTGCATTAGATGACATCATCCTATACCAAGGTGATCTGGGATGGAAAATGTAAGAAAGTCTTCTTGAAAGCACGTCAATTTTGATGCACTTCCTCTCGTTGTCTGTGTTTTGTTGTTGTGACTCCATGTCTAATAGATCAAGGTTTTAGATTCAGTCATCATTTTGCATAATCCCTAGAAGAGATTTCCACTGCATGTACCAATAAAAAGCATGATATAGTGTGATTGCAAGACAAAGGGGTAAACTTTGGATCAACTCGAATCACTCGCGTCAAATGAATATTTTGATAGTAGTGCCTAATCCTTGATCAAATGGGAAAATTGATCTATAAATAGCACCCCAAAAGGTGATAGTAGCATATGTTGTGCAAGATGAAGTTGAGAATGATGTTGCGATTGAATATTCCCTGGAGGAATGAGCAAATGAAGTATTTACTTGATTGCATTGGAAATAAGTGTCGTATCGAGATTGGAAAATGCTCCTGGCATTTTGTCTATTCTTGAATGGGCCTTGGTCATTGGTAGGATATGTTGATGGGAGCACGATTTGTGGCGGTATCCCATGGATCACCTTCCCTTTTGTTTATTTTATTTTTCTAGATCCTTCCCTTCCTTCTCTCTCCTTTGTTCCTTGTTGCTACTACCAAGGAGGTTAGTGGTCATCGTCTTCCTGCCTTTGTTGTTTCCTGTGTATCCCTTCCTCCCCTCTCATCCTCTTGTTATCTTTCCTTGGTTTTGCTTATTGTTTATGCCTATGGTCTCCCTTCTTTTCTTTCCTTTTTCCCTATTTTGCCTTGTTTTTTGTTCACCTTTGGCTGCCTTCCTCCTTTGTCTTGTAGCCTTTATTGGTTGTTTTTGTTTGTTCTCTCTTTGTCCCCTTCCTCTTCCTTATTTTTGAGTGTTTCAAGACGTAGATTTATGGATTCTCCTTTTCTACAGGGAAAAAGTCCCTATGAGTCACCAAGAGTGTGGGTAAAATTTTGCACCCCTTCACCCACTCTTATTTGTAAGGATGATAATCTACAAGATTGGCCAAATTTTGATGCATTGGTGGTTGAACAAAAAAGGAAGGCAGGAACATCGATGGGCGAAAACAAGTAGCTGAAGAGCAAAAGATCCAAGATTTTCGAGTAATATTGGTTCCATGAGTCTGCCATAAGGTTAAGGACTATGCAAAGGGTGAGCAAAAAATTGAATGGGCAAAGAATAAGTTGGGTAGATAATTAGGCTTTGTCTCAGGGCGATGCTATCCTAAAACCCCACTTGCAAGAAGGGTGAAAACTTATGCCCGTAAAGAGGGTGAAACTATTACAGATCCCCACCCGCAAGAAGGATGTAAACTTTTCCTTATCGAAAGGTGAAACTTTGGAATGTCATATGGGTGGAACTTTGGTAAAACCCCACCCAATTGTATAGGCAAGAGTATGAAGAGAAATATAGGCCCTAAGGGGTCCGCATTGCATCAAAAGATATCGACACATGAGGAAATGAGCCCTCTAATTGGGATATAAAGTGAAGCTTGAAACACGGAGCCTAGGGTGATTACAACTTGATTACCTACTCTCTTCATAGTGCTATAATGGGTAGAAAGTTGGGAGTTGATGAGTAAGAAGACAAGAGAAATTTTCACCCGATACTTGAGTCATCACCCGTATCAAGAATCCCAAGGGAAGGTATTAATGACCCTAGCTACTCAGTTTAAGCCATTCATAGGCACAAAGGTATGATTTGAAAGCATGTGGCTCCCAAGGCAATTATTTCTAGTTATTAACCACCTACCTGAAGGATCGTCGATCGATCAAACGGATAAAGTACACGAGGATTAAAGAACCTGGCATAAATGTCAGAATCATCAAAGGTCCATATTCATGCAGGAAATACCTAACCCCTTTTGGACGATCACCATTCTTCCAAGAAATGAAGTCTTTGTTGCCTACTTGTTCATTTTAGAAATGCTTTCCCGTCTAATGCCATTAATGCATGTAATTTGAATTCCTTGTAATATTTCTATAAATACTAGGATGTTAAATATACTAGAGGTGGCTATTTGGCCATTATAATTTATATGTAATGCTTCTCATCACTTAGGGAATACAAGTATCTTACTGTTTGGTCTTTGATCTCATCTTTACATCTTTGTGTTGAATTTATAATGCTTATTTATGCTTTGGCTATCTGGGTAATCTCATTTAATTATGTTGTCTAGATTTCGTGGGTATTGCTTAGTGGTTCTAGAATTCTCATTAGTCTTGGGTTGGAGTTTATTTTTGTTAAATCTGGTCAAGTGGGAGTGCTTTAATTCTAAATCCTAGATTTTATGCACCCATCCGTCGGTTCTGGAATTCACCTTTCAACCCACTACACTGAGCATTGAGTAGGATGTGATTGGCTAATCTGTTTGGTGGGATACTTGTATTTTGGCTCATGGTGTTAAGGGTGCATATGTCTTGATGCAGCCATAACCCATCCCTGTGAGTTTTGGCTGACCTGCTTTTATCTCTTTTCCTTTTCCTTTTGCACTCTCGGCATTAGTAGCTAGGACTTTTGACAAGGATTTGGCCTTCTTTAGAGATCGTCTTCCTCACCTCCCCCAAGGTGCGGTGGTCATTCAATGTTGACGCAGGTCCACCTGGGTGCCAAATCTCCGACCAACAGTAACACGTAAAGTAAATTACATCCCAAGGAGCGGACATAACATTGTTAATAGCCAAAGTTGAAAGGCATGCAAACATTGAAGTGAAGATTGAGGTGAAGATCAAAGCACACAGATTTAGCATCAAAGTCCATACGCACAGCAAGGTCAAAGCATAGTTAAAGAAGAGACAACCTTGATTAGACATCCACGAAAGGGAGAGCATTAAATGCTTATCGTCCTGCAATGAACTCAATACCTGAAGATCCATTGGAAGAGCAAAGACAAAAGTGATTCAATGTACAAAATTATGTAAGGTAATTTTAAGTTAATTACTTACTTTCATTAAAGCGAAAAGGAGTTATAAGGTGGATATTATAAATAAATTATTATTGCATTGGAAAAATAGGAATTTACAAGCACTAGTGAACAAGTTTTATCTTCAAGTGATATTTCAAATTGAAATACATATATATTATAATATTTGCAAAGAGATATAAGGTTTTGAACATTTGGAAAGTAGAATATTTATTTGCAAATATTATTATTTTCTTAATTTATACATTAAATAGATATAGGATTTCTAAATCAAACATTGAATTATTAAAATTTAGAAAACTATTACATTGAGACTTGAAGATTAAGAAAATTAAAGTTATTGATTACCTAAGGAGTTGGAATTTATTAATTGTACTTGTCTCATATACACATTAAAGGGATAAAATAAATCCAACTTTAGAGAACATCAAATTGAAAGGTATATGTTTTCAATAGGGAGAAATAAGGTGAAATAGGAGTTGATATTTCATTTGGAAATCAACTCAAAGAAAGACTAATAGTTGCTAAGCACTTTATCAAATTTATATCATACTCTCGACACTTAGGATTTATAAGGTATCCTACAAGGATCATCGTGACATAAAACAAGTTCTTCCTTACAGAATCCCAACTACTTAAAGATCCAAATTACTCCTTGTGGAAAAAAAAAGTGAGGGCAATTTTGATAGCCAAAAATCTTTGGAAAAATATCAAAGGAACAACAACTATACCTGATACAAGTGATGCAAAAGCATTAATGATAATAAATTTTACCATTACAAATGAGATACAACCATACATTAGTACATCATCATTTACAAAAGCTTGGAAAATCTTAGCCAAGATATTTTAAGAAAATA